>BLBF01000048.1:1693398-1716984 GCA_015471245.1 Laticauda colubrina
AAGAAAGAAAGAAAGAAAGAAAGAAAGAAAGAAAGAAAGAAAGAAAGAAAGAAAGAAAGAAAAAGACTTGTAATGACACAAGCTCCTGCAAATCAAACCTTGCTTCCTCCTTGCCAGACATCTGGTAAGCACCTTTTAGAAATGATGTTTATCAAGCATGTTATAAGCTCCAGTAATTTGGCAAATCTGCAGCTTTCAGCCTAGGGCTTTTGCGTCATAAGAACCTGCTCTATCACCTAACCTTTTTACTGTGCAGCCTGTCAAAAAGAATTTCACCCTTTTTCTCCATACAAGGGATCACAGTAGATTTAAAAACAACACCTAAGCTGACCTTTTCTTCATTTCCTTCCAGCCCGGTGTATCTCAGGGAGAAACCCAGATGTTCTTGGCCAGACAAAAGGTACTGTTTCTGAAATAGCAGCCAACCAAGTTGGAGTCAAGGGGAAAAGGATGACATCAGAACTTGTTTTGTCTAGTTCATTCCATTACTCGGGAAGGGATGAAAATGTGGAAAAATGCAGCAAGAAATCTTGGTTAGCAAGCCTTTCCATAGAGCGAAGAGGGCATCCTAACCAAATCAGTGAATTAATTGACCCCCACAAAGTGTCAGCTGGGGAAGGAGAGAACAGGCCACCAAACAAAGCCATATTCCCCTCCCCCTCCCAATTATTACAGCACTGATCTTTCGGTTCATAAAGAGCCAGTTCAATAAATTGTATTTAAACTCTTTGGTCACTCTGTAATGGTATATCTGAGGTTATCCCATCTATTAATTATGCAAGAAGAACACGTTAATATAATAATTCTGAAGTGAATTTATGCTCTCTGGGAATTCATTTGTTCTTTTACAAATGAACTTTGTCCCTAAAAAACACAGATGTGCTTTATTTGCCATGTAGATTATCTTGTTTAATCAGGCCTGATTTCTGAGGACAAGCAAGGGTTCCCTCTGTGAATTATGATGCTTCCGTGTCATTTCCCTCTAGTACCAGAGTTAAGTGAGGCCAGATCTACCATTAGACACTTTTATTTCTGAAAGTTGATTTGGAGGAAATCTATCTTTTTGGAGGAAATACATCTATTAAAAAGGCAGGAAAACATTGGTTATATAGGAGCCACAAATTGACTAGCATGTCCCTAATTTTTTTAGGCAGAAGGAATATTTGTGGCCTTTTCAGCTTGGTAATTCTATCTTTACATTTCATTTGACACCTTGACTCTAATGGTAACTTTAGAACTGGCAAGTTTGAAATCAACCATAATACTCTTTCCATAAAATGCCTTATTTGGAGATGATGATGTTGATCATCCTCATCCTCCTGTCTTCAACAGGTTCTAGGACAGCTGTTGTCCTAGAAGCTGCCTTCTAGGACAACAGCTGATTTCCCAATCCATTTTCCCACCATCACCCATGGAAAGATGCTAACTTGCCCTCAACAACCTTTAACAATGGAGCAAGGTTATTTGCCATATTATTATATTTTTATTGCAGAGAAGAGGCATTTCTTTCTCAGGTGTCAGAATAATTCATTCTCAGGTGCCAGAATAATTCATTTACTTTTTGTATAATTGGAGGGATTTAACTTGAGGCTCTGCCTCTAGTTACAAAGTGATTTGGGATGGTCCTCATTATGATTGTTTCTGGTAGTTGTTTCTGTTAAGAACATTGTTTCCTATATTGCCCTGATTTATTGACCAACATATAATTTGATTGGTTGATTTTTATAAACTACCTGACTCTCATCAATTCTGGGACATGTTTCAGATATATTAAGTATAACAATTCTGACAATCCAATTGACCTTGCTAGTTGAGAATTTTTAAAGTTATCATTCCAATAAATCTAAAAGGCAGAAAAAAATAGAATAGAATAGAACAGAACAGAACAGAACAGAATAGAATAACAGAGTTGGAAGGGACCATTTAGGTCTTCTAGTCCAACCTTCTTAGGCAGGAAACCCTATACCACTTCAGACAAATGGCTATCCAATCTCTTCTTTAAAACTTCCAGTGTTGAAGCATTCATAACTTCTGGAGTCAAGTTGTTCCACTGATTAATTGTTCTAACTGTCAGGAAATTTCTCCTTAGTTCTAGGTTGCTTCTCTCCTTGATTAGTTTCCACCCATTGCTTCTTGTCCTGCCTTCAGGTACTTTGGAGAATAGCTTGACTCCCTCTTCTTTGTGGCAGCCCCTGAGATATTGGAACACTGCAAGTCTTTCTTTTCATCAAACTTTCTTTTCATCATACCCAGTTCCTGCAATCGTTCTTCATATGTTTTAGCCTCCAGTCCCGTAATCATCTTAGTTGCTCTTCTCTGCTCAGAAGAATTGGCAAAGTTATATTTTATCATATAGTATTCTGATAGTTTCTGAAAACAGTTCAAAGACAAGTGATGTAAAATTCCAAATAGAAACCATTGGAGCTTATAAGCCATACTATGGCCAGTTCAGACTCTGATAAAGAAACCAACAAGCCAGTTCCTACTTGTGTTCACTACATGTGGATCTTCAGACAGAAGATATTCTGTCAGGTAATCATGCACACAGTTGCCATCAGTCTTGGAAGATGAGGAGTCTAAGCTGTCATCCCTTCCTGGGTAAGAGCTCACTGTGATGAAAGGAGAGCAGAGTAAAGGCAGTCTGCAAGGTTTCTCACAAGAAAGGAAACACATTTCTGAATGAACAACACTAAGGTTGCTTCTATTTAAGAAGTGCAGCATACTCAAGCTTCTCCATTGGCAGCAATTGTTCATTTAACGAGACTCCATGTGCCTTGCAATCTGATTTGAGCTTCAGTTGCAGGACGTGATTTTTCTCCTGAGGGGCGAGGAGGAACCCTCTCAGCCTTGGAAGCCCTATTTTATTTGGAAGCTTCCATGCTACCACATTTGGTGCCTGGGAATTTGAGAGGGGGGATTTCATAGTGAGGAAGAAGATTACACTTCACAACATTCTTTCTCAGACAGTCAAGGACATGTGACCCTGCACCTGGAGAGGAGTGTCTAGAGGAGAGTCTCCAGTTGGGAGGTCAATTTGATTGGGCCATTTGATGGACTGATGGGTGCAAGGGATGGATCTGTTTTCAGTAACGTTTATTAGTTTGGACTTGGTTAGTTGAGGTGTCCTAACAGATTGCTGGTTATGATCCAGGAGTCTCCAAACTTGGCAACTTTAGGATTTATGGAATTCAACTTCCAGAATTCCTCCACCAGCCATGCTGTCTGGAGAATTCTGGGAGTTGAAGTTCACAAGTCTTACAGTTGCCAAATTTGGAGACTCGTGCTATAATCTGTAACGTTACTGTTCTCTAAAACATCTATGTCAGGACTGTCAAACTCCCAGCCCGCAGGCCGGATGTGTCACATGCTGACCATACTTATACCCAGTTTAGTGAAGGGGAAAATAGTCCCAATACATCATGTGACAATGACATGAGTTTGATACCCCTGATCTGTGTGCCTTCCTTCAGATATTTCTGAACTCAATTATCCCCTATTGATAAGGTATGCTGAGGAGAAGTCAGCAACATTTGGAGAGACTCCTGCATGTGCTTGAGAAGCTATGTCATCTCATCAATACATTGCATCTCATAGACACACAAGACATTTTGAAATGTCTGTCATTTTATAATTCCTTTCAAATTTACATAGCTTTATTTTAGTGTTGTACATTAAATTTATGGAAGAGTTGTCCACTGTTTATGGCTCAGTACCAGGATGGGATTAAACCGGCATTATTACTGGTTTGGTTATTACATTTTGTGTCTGCATGCAGGCTTCGCGCACATGCACACCTGACGCTTGTGCGCACCATGTATAAAACCTTAAGTTGTGCTGCCCAAACAGCTGAAAAGCACTGTGCACAGGTGTGCAGCGTTTGAAAAGCTTCTTTTTTCCTGCTTTTTCAACCTCAGCTGTGCCATGCAAAGCAGCTGAGGTTGAAAAAGCAGAAAATAAAGGACAGCTAAGAGCCCAGGTGGGCAGGTGGGCCAAACAGCAGCAAACACAGAACCAGTTCGGTGTCTGCTGCTCTTAAGAACTACCAGTTCTATAGCGCTGGGCAGAACTGGTAGTATCCTATCCCTAGCTCAGTATCTCTATGGCTTGTTTTCCATGTGGCCAATCCCATGAGACCAAGGCAATGTTTAGAAAAACCATTTTGGAAAGGAAATAAATTATAACAGAAGAGAATATTTCTACTCAGGTTTGAACTGTGAGGTCTCTGAGCTTGGTTGTTTTCTTGCAATCATTTCATTTCCAATATAGGTAATATTATCAGTGCTAGCTCTGAACATGTTAGCTAATTGGGTAATGAAAATGCAAGAAAATAACAAAGTACTGTCTTACACTGAAATCATAAGCACTTTGAGAAGGTAAAAAAGTAACATGTGTTTGTGTGTGTGTGAGTGTGTGTGTGTATTAGTTATTTATGCTTCTTTCCATTTTACATTTCTCCTTTCCATTCGAGGTCACTCAAGGTGACTAACAGTTAAAATAAGATGCAACAATGGAGAATGGTTTTAAAATGTACGAACAATAGTTAAGTGAAAAGACATTGGGCTGACTTCTGACTTCCTTCCTTTCTTTCATAATCTTTTTCCTTCACTGTCAGAAGTTCAGGCTTGATTCAGGTTTGGGAAAATAGAAATGATCACAGAGAGCCAATAAGAGATCCTCATTCAGCCAGCCCAATAATGGATTTTAACAATTAATTTTTGCTGAACAAATTTTTAATTCTTCCTCCTTAATTATTCATAATGAAGCCACAACAGACATCTGTTTTGTATAGTATCAAAGCACTGGTAACGAAATATCAAGAGATAATTTGAATGAAATAATTTCTGATCTTTCCCAAGCAATTATTATGCATAACCCTGATAAATTAAACTTTCAAATTCAGAAAACGCTAGGCCCAGCCATGCTTTGGAGTAACATCAAATGATTACATTCTTCCCAGGTGCTGCTTAAAATACATCTGGCAAAATAAATTGAGAAGCAGATGTTCCTTAATAAGGAGCCAGTCTTTCTCTTGGACATCTGCTGAACAAGCATCTTCCAGCTGACTCTGGATCACCCTGGCCCAGAAACCTATTTCATTCCTTTGAAAGTCACACTGTAAAAGAGAATGCAGGGGTTCTCGATACATCAAGACAAGTTAGGAGTAAAAAAGGATTATGGCTGATCAGAAGCAGAGCCTTCATTGGGCTTGCCCAAAGATTTCAGAATGATACAGAGACACAACCAGGGCTGAGCTGCTGGGGGTTTGCAGGGGTTCGGGAGAGCCCCTAACTAAGATCCTGTGCAGTTCGGAGATCCCCTAAATCCCATTCCTGGCTGGCCCTGCCCACTCCACTCCTCCCCTCTCAGGAGTCCCCACACACGGCCTGTTTTGGATACAGGGTGCATGCAGAGGCTCGGGGAGGGTGAAAAACAGGTCTCCTGGAAGTTTGGAAAGGCCAGAAATGGGCCCGTTTCCATCTTCCAGAGAGCCTCCAGAGCCCAGGGAGGCTGTTTTGCCCTCCCAGAAGCTTGGGGAAAACCTCTGGGGCCCAGGAAAGGCAAAAACCACCACCTCGCCATGGTGCAGGAGACTGACTAGGCCACACACACCATGCCATACTTACCCAGCAACCAGGCAGAGAACCTGTTGCTAAAATTTTTGAAGTCTACCCCTGGACACAACAGACCAAACCTCTTCCGTCCGGAAAAATGCGAGGTAGACCGGGTTCCAACAGTAAAAGTCTTTATTTCAATAGTTAAGTGAAAACAGAACAGTTTGACTCTTGCTGTGGCAGCCTTTATATACAGCTTGCCTGCCGGCTTGTAGCCAATGACGGTTACTTGGTTTTGCTGCCTTTTGGCAGCTCTTTTGGATTGGTTCCAGGGGAACCAATCCCTATGCTGACTTTTCTAGCCAATCACAATCGAGGATTTGGAGTAAACTATTTTATACAGAACACCCCTCCCCCCTTGGTTTAGTCTTACGTGGTGACATAGTCGCGCAGGTAGGTGGGGCTTCTTCTGATTCTACTGGCCTTGCGCGGTTCATTTTCGCTGGAGACTTTAACTGGTTCGGATGGGGTTGCTGTCTCTCCAGTTCTTTTCCATGGAACCGCCTGGAAGGGTGAGTCGGCCATTTTGCTACAGCTTGAGTTTCTCAGGCCGGTGGTTTTGCCGCTCCCTCCTGGTTTCTCTGGGCAGGTCGAGCTGCCTTGGCTGGCCCCTTCGTCTGGATTATTTTCACAAGTCTCATCTAACCGTAAGTTTCCTTTTTGCTCTTTTTGATTGGTTAGATGTTCTGGGTTTATTTTTAAAAGTTCTTTATTATTTTCTTGTATTTCCCCCCCTTCTTTGGTTTTGTTTTCGTCGATTTTTATTATTTGTGGTTGTGCGTTTGTATTTCTTTCAATGTTTCGGGAACGAAGCTGGTCTATGTGCCGCTTCCATTCCCTGCCATCATCTACGGTTAGTCGGTAGGACCAGGGGCCTGTGAGTTGTGTGATTGTGGCTGGAAGCCATAGGGGGTCCCTGGTAAAAATTTTTGCGTTGACTAGGTCGCCGATTTCAAATGTTCGGCAACGGCTGGAGGAGTCGGGGGAGTCTTTCCAACGTATAATTTGGGTGCAACCTGTCTAATTGTGACCTAAGTATTCTTCCCATTAATAACTCCGCTGGGCTTTTGTTGGTTACGGTGCTGGGTGTGATATGTTGGAGGGTGAGTAGGCGGTTGATTTTATCCTGGACTTCCCCAAGGTCCATTTTCTCTAAACCCTCTTTGGTAAACCTGACCATTCTCTCCGCCCTACCATTTGCTGCCGGGTGGGCTGGCGCGGTCAGTGCATGGCGTATACCTAGGGAGGCTAGGTATTGTTCAAATTGGATGGCGATTAATTGTGGCCCGTTGTCAGACACTAGGACGTCCGGCAATCCATGGGTTGCAAAAAGTTTGTTAAGTTGTTTAATGACTGCCTCAGTTGTCGTAGATGATATTAGTACAACCTCCAGCCAATTTGAGTATGCATCAACGACAATTAAAAAGGTATGCCCCATAGTAGGACCCGCGAAATCAATGTGGATCCGAGACCAGGGGCCTCGTGGGGTCTCCCAGTCCTTGATGGGTGCTTGTGGTGGGGAAGGCCTGGTTTTCTGACATTTAGTGCAAGTGGCAACCCAATATTCAATATCTTTATCTAAACCAGGCCACCAGGCATAGCTTCTAGCGAGGCTTTTCATTTTTACGATACCAGGGTGGCCTTCATGAAGCATACCCAACACCCTAGTTTGTAGTTTAGGAGGGATTACTACCTGATCATCCCACAATAAACAACCTTTTTGAATTGAGAGTTCGGTTTGTCTGGTCTGGAAAGGTTTAAAGTTTTCAGTTTTTTGGTTTTCCAGCCAGCCTTTACCTACCCAGTTTAATATGTGGGCAGTCACTGGGTCCTTTGCGGTGGCTCTGGCAACATCATTTGCAGATATTGGTAGTTCGGGGCATGTTTCTATTTGCAGGGTTGTCATTGTTGGCGCCGGGTCTTCCTCCATCGTCGGCAGCGGTGCTCTGCTTAATGCATCTTCATGGGAGATTTGCTTCCCGGGTCGATGTGTCAATGTGTAAGAGTATGCTGCAAGGAATTCTGACCATCTAGTCATCCGCGGGGATAAAATGTTCGGTGTAGGCTTGTTTCCTGCCAGAATTCCTAGCAACAGTTTATGGTCCGTTACAATCAAAAATGTTCTTCCATAAAGGTATTCGTTAAAACGTTTCACTCCGGTGACGATTGCCAGGGCTTCTCTGTCTAGTTGACTATAGTTACGTTCTGTTTTAGACAGAGTCTTTGAGTAATAAGCAACGGGTGCCTCCCTCCCATCTGGTAATTGGTGGCTCAGGATGGCACCAACTCCAAACGGTGAGGCGTCGCAGATTACTGTCAATTGAAGTGTGTTACTAAACTGGATAAGAACAGTGTTTGATGTTAATAATTTTTTTATTTTCTGGAATGCCTTTTGTTCTCTATGACCCCAAGTCCAATTAGTATTCTTATCCAGCAAACAGTGTAATGGTTCCGCTCTTGTTGCTTTGTAGGGGAGGAATACGTTATGGAAATTTATTAGACCCAAAAATGCCTGCAATTCCGTTTTGTTTTTTGGCTGTGGTGCATCTTTAATGTTTTTTTCAGTAGGGTGTATACCCTCTCCATCAATTAAGTAACCCAGAAATTCGACGTGATCAGTCATTAAGTAGCATTTTTCTTTTTTAACTTTCAGACCAGATTCTCTCAATTTTGTTAGTACATTTCTTAGTCTTTTTTCTAGTTGGGTCGTATCTTTAGCCGAAATCAGGACGTCATCAAAATATGGTACAACCCCTTTTATTCCATTTAATAGGCGTTCCATGAGGCTTTGGAAAACGCCTGGGGCCACATTCACTCCAAACTGAAGTCTGTTACACTTGAATGCCCCTTTGTGAGTCACTATTGTCTGTGCCTTGGCCATTAAGAGGTCTACTGCAAGCTGTTGGTAAGCTTGTGCTAGATCTAGTTTAGCAAAAAATTTTCCTCCCCCGAGTGAGTGTAGCAAATGTTGTACAACTGGCACCGGGTATGCGCTTTGTTGCAGCGCATGGTTCAGGGTAGCCTTGTACTCTCTGCAGATGCGTACCGACCCATCAGTTTTAACCGATGTTACTATTGGTGTCTCCCATTTAGCATGGTCAACAGGCTCCAAAACCGCTTGGTCAATTAATTTATTCAATTGTTCCTCTATTTTTGCTTTTAATGCAAAGGGATCTCGTCTGGCCTTTAATCTTCTAGGGGCCACCTGAGGGTCTAAGCTAAAGGAAATTGGGGTCCCCCGATACCTGCCTAGGGAACCATTGAATACGTCCTGGAACTCGTGGATCAGGTTTTCTTCCCAGTTGGTTGCGGCCACTCAGTCTACTCCAGTCATTCCAATGCCCAATGGTGCGAACCATTCGATGCCCAGGAGGCTGGGTCAGTCTCGGTCGACTATTGTCAGAGGCAGGATTTCGACATGCTGCTTGTAAGCAAATCAGAAATGTCCCAGACCTACCACAGGGATTCGATTCCCCTGGTAGTCCTTCAGAGTTAATTTTTGTTTCTGGAGCTCTTTTAGTTTAATATTTGGGACCAGTTGTCTGATTGTGTCCCATGACACCATTGACAGAAAAGACCCTCAATCGACCTCCATCTCACAGGGGCTGCCTTCAATTTTTACAATGATTTTAACTTTTTTTCCGCTTTCCGTCTGAGCGCTTCTGATAATGACAGTTTGATGGGTCTTTCCTCGGTTACTGGCTGGTTTGTTGCGCTCCCACTTTCTCTCGGCTTGTTTCGATTCAGCTTGTGGGGGAGAGTTACTGCGTCTGTTAGGGCTGTTATTTTTTCGATTCCTGCAGACCTTCTCGATGTGTCCCCTTTTCTTACAAGCTCTGCAGATGGCATCAAGAAATCTGCAATCGGCTCGAGGGTGGTTTCCTTCGGAACCGGCGCATTCCCACCAGTTTCTTTTTTCGCGCCTTTTTTTGTTGGCGTATAGGCGGTGGACCTCATCATCTTCCTCTCCGGATTCTGATGTCTCGTCAAAATCTTCATGGTGTGTGGTGGCGGGAAATTGCTTCTTCCCTCTGGTTAGGCTCGTTTCGTCATTGTTCGCGTTCATTTGTTTCATGGTGGCCGCTGACTTTTTCGTGGCTTCTGCAGCTGTGGCTTCTGCGATTGCTTCAGCCATGGTTATGTTGGGTTTATTTAGCAATTTACTTTGTAAATTAGAGTCTTTTAAACCCAATACTACTCGATCTCGCATGGCTTCATCTAAGTTCAGGAACTCACATGCTCCCCCCAGTTGTCGGAGGGCTGCCACAAAATCAGCGATGGTCTTGCCTTCCTTTTGGTTCCTTCTGTAGAATTTGTGCCATTTGATGAGATTTGACACCACTGGTGTGTAATGAGCCTTCAACATTCGCTGGAGTTCGGGCCAGGTCATTTGTTTTATGTCTCTGGGCTTCGCCAATGCCTTGGCCATTTTGAATACCATTGGTCCACAATGCGTTAAGAAGACAGCCCTCTTACGCTGGTCTGAGATCTCTTCCATCTCATTACCTTCTAAGTACATTTGGAAACAGTCTACGTAGGATTCCCAATCTTCTTCATTGGGGTTGAAGGGTGCGGGCGGTGCATTATTTCTGGCCATCGCTTCAAGCCTGGGTTTCAATTCATCGTGTGCACAGTCTCATGTTTTAGGACAATCCCACCTTCATCGCCAGTGTTCCGTCCGGAAAAACGCGAGGTAGACCGGGTTCCAACAGTAAAAGTCTTTATTTCAACAGTTAAGTGAAAACGGAAGAGTTTGGCTCTTGCCGCGGCAGCCTTTATATACGGCTTGCCTTCCGGCTTGTAGCCAATGATGGTTACTTGGTTTTGCCGCCTTTTGGCGGCTCTTTTGGATTGGTTCCTAGTGAACCAATCCCTATGCTGACTTTTCTAGCCAATCACAATCAAGGATTTGGAGTAAACTATTTTACACAGAACAAAACTAACCATGTACAAGCTATACAAGTGCTTTAATTAATATGTACTTTGAAGAAAAGCCAAAGAGATGAGTAAGCTAATGACTTGGCTGACTTCCCTTGGCCCAAAGGACAGGAGGCCATGGATGTTCCCACTATGTCTCCAACAGTAATAAAACAAGGAGACGGTTAAAGGTCTTTAAAACCTTTATCAGGTTTTAAGCTTGATCAGTCTCATTGTTTCAGAATTTTTCAATGTTTTGGTCTTTTTTCCCACCTAGCTTTTGGAAAGCATATAATAATTTTAAAAACTCAATTTCTATGCTTTCTAAAAAGAAACAAAATTAAGAGTTTTGGCCTCATTGCTCAGGCTGCTCTTGGAGATTTTAATTGATGTAAAGAGACCTTTTTGGTAAATCTCTCTGAATACTATCTCTTGTCACCTCAGTTAAGTGTTAGTGGTAGGTTAAGTAAATAAGCCCTATTGTACTGTTTTCAGTATGGTTTCCTCTAAAATTGTGCTTATAAATTGCAGCACTAGGAGTAAATTCTATTTAATTTAGTGAAATTTATAAGGGTAAGACTGCAAATAAACACCTGAGTTGCAGGTCAGTATTTCTGTGCCAAAATAAGGAGGAAAGCTCAAAATAAGATAGGGAAAGCTTTTGATGACTTTATTATTTCATTCTCTTTAACTTGACAAGCTGTGGGGGGATTGAAATATATGCATGTGCATATAACTGAACACAAAAAGAGAAAAACTGAGACAATTCTAAACAAAATGCAGTATATACACATTATTCAAAACAACCCAGTTGTTAATTTTGTGTGTGTGTTATTCTCAGACTTTTAGGAGTGCTATATTGGATACTTTGAGTGCTCAAAAACTGGTGAAGCTCCCTTGCTATACAGATAGTCTTTAACTTACAACTGTTCATTTAGCTGTTCATTCAGAGTTATAACAGTAATGAAAAAATGACTTATTATTTCAGCATTCACATGATCAAAATTCAGACACTTGGTAACTGGCATTTACTTACGATGGTTTCATCAGCCCATGGTCATGTGATTGCCCGTTGTGACCTTCCCAGCTAATTTCTCAGAAGCAAAGTCAATGAGGGAAACTGGATTTACTTAATGACTGCATGATTCACTTAACAACTGTGGTAATTTGTTCAACAAGGGTAGCAAAAAGATTGCAATATCCGTCATGACACACTTATCAATCATTTTCCTTAGCAGTGGAAATTTTAACCCTAATCATGGTTGTAAATCAAGGATTTCTAATAAATCTTTATAATTTGTTAAAGAATTAGAACCAAGGGGAACTATTATCTGAGCATCGCCAAGATAGCTTGTTGGAAGGAGCATGGTTTGTTGGTTGCGGTTGTTGCAGGATTGCGAATGGTCACCCATGCAAATGATATAACTTTTAATTTAGTAGAGATTAATTGATTTTTGAGAATCTCAGTTGGCCTAACAATGCAGGAACAAGGAAATTGTCATATTCTAGTTGTTGTTGAAGTATAATTTCCAGATATCTTGATTTTCCTGCAAGGAGACTAGTTCTCAACCTCAGCAGTAAGACTAGCTTCCCAATGTGAGTCACATCAGATTTCAGTGTGTCGCTATTATTTATCAGACACTACAATCATTGCCGCATATGCTTTAAGGTAAACAAATAAGTTGAGTCACCAGCTCATGACACTATGCAATCCTCAAACTTTTGGGATCTATTTGATCCATTATGAAGACTTCTTCATATTCTATTCAATTAAGCATCAGAAAATGAATTGATCTTTACATAAAGAGATTGGAATGTTTAGAAGTAATCAGTCACATTACAACAACACATAGTATACTTTGGATACCCACAAAAAAGTATAAAACAAATTTGTTTGTGGAATTATGATAACTAATCTACATGTATCAGCTTTATAATATGGGTGATATGTCACATATCTTTTCAAATGTAACTTTCTTCTGATTCCAAGTTAGACAACATATTATTTGTGTAACTTTTCATTTGTTTTTAAGATGATCCTCAGTACAAATGAATGTGATTTTTAAAGACAAGTTCTTAACCATCCTCTTAGAGATATAATCAAAATCTCTGTATGTGTATTCACAGGGTTTCAAGTATTTTTGTTATTCAATGTAATCAGGGGCTGTAGAAGGTTTAAAAGGATTTCTTCAAAAATAGATGGCAACTGCATGACATGTTATGGATGGTTAATATTATGGGTATACCAATAAAATACTGTAGAAATGGCTTTGAACAATAACAACAAAGAACTACTGATTGCGCAGCCTCTTTAACAATCAGTTAGCATTGATTAAAAATGTATTCAACAGGCAGAAATAATTTCCTTAAAATATTTTCACCTCAGTATAAATTCATAAGTGCCATTGTATCTGCTCTTTGCACGAACTGAATCAAGTGGGCATTGGAATGTCATATCTGGTTCTGATTTTACTTCCACAACTGATAGTGGTGGTGATGATGATGGTGATATGGTAATCCCATGGCTAAAATAAGTTCTAATCCTTTTATTATTATTTTTCAAAAAGGGAATATTGCTGTTTTAAAAAGAAAATCAGTGGGAAGCAGCCTTCCTTACTCCAAATGATGCTGTTACATATGACCTCTCAACCTCAGCCCACTCATGATTACCTCTGGTTCATTTAAAAAAAGAAAACCAGAGCAGCTCTGCTGGCTATGATCAAGATACTGCATCTTGTTTCTATAGAAACCAGAAAGATGTCTCTAGGAAGACTACAAACAAGATTTGAAGGCTATAACCCTTTATAATTGATTGGAGAGCCACCGCCAAGTATGTACCGAACAGTCAACCTATAGCCTTCTCAGTGTCTTGCACTGGAATTGACAGACAACATGGCTGAAACAGCTGGGAATTTTGAGAGTTGTAGTCCAAGATGTTTGGGAGTTTTAGGGAAGCCTGATATAAACAGCACTGAACTAGAACATGTTTCCATATCTCAGTAAATTTCAAATAGTTGGGCTTCAAGAATTGTCAGCCACCTCCATGCTTTCTAGGCAGTTCTGGGAATTGAAATCCACTCATTTGGAAACACTCATTTGAGCATATAGAATGTAGCACACCCACCCACTTGGGGGGTGGGAGTGGAGGACATGATGATAATATGACAAATGACAAGAAACATTCCACTCCAAATCAGAAATTCTAAATCTTCATTATCCACCTGAGTTTTTTATTTAAAATAAATAAAGATCCAGTGAAGAAATAGTCCAGACTATCTCTTCAAGGTTAGTTTAACTAACTATTTAAGTGCACATTTTTTTAACGTCATGGGATTGTTGTTACTATTTTCCTCCTCTTTTATTGAACAACCCTATGACCATTTTTTTCAATGGGAGTGTCACAACAGGAAACAACTATTTCTGGGTTATTTTAAAAAAATTGAAATCTAATAAATTGACTGTGAATATGTATCAGCGGCTTCCTTAAGCTTGGTGTAAGAATGTAAATTGGTATAAAAGATACAGAGGGAAACTTTTACAGGTAGAATCAAATGAAAAGCAGAATGTCTAAAAGAAGGTAGTTATCAAAAACTGAAACAGCATTTGAACAGGGGATATTGGTAGAAGAACTGTTCCAATCCTCTTTTAATACATAAATGGATAAATTAGTTCTAAAGTGCCCTTTAAATTCCAAAGATCTACCTATATTAGCCTGCAAGTTTAAAACCAGCCAGAGATATTTCTTTCACACTCTATTATAAGTTGTATTTGACAAGGATCTGTGAAAGATCCCTGTAAAGGATCACTTCTGTGTTTCAAAGTTTTTGCCCTAATAATAACCCAGGGACAAACTTATTTGAATATTTGCTTTAGAAATTTCAACACTCTATGACCATAATTGTGATTAGAATTCCCCTTGCTAAACAAGATTATTGTTAAGTGACTCATAACTGAATTTTTTACCTTTTGTGCCATGGTTGTTAAGTGTCTATGGAGATTCTCAGTCATCCAGGTCATGTTTGTATCAAAGGCGTTTTTTCAAGTGGGTTTTTGTCTTCAAAGAAAAACCAGAAAATCCAGTTGCCGCTTGAAAAAGCACCTTTGGAAGATGTTTGTTAAGCAAATCACTGCAGTTGTTAAGTGAATCATAAACATCATAAGCAACTCTAGCTTCCCCCTTTGATTTTGCTTGTTGGAAGCCAACTGGGAAAATCAAAAATGATGATCACATGATCTTGTAAATACACGCTGGTGCCAAGCACCCAAATTTTGATCACATGAATATGGGGATGCTATATGTGTGAGGACTGGTTATAAGATACTTTTTTTCAATGCCATTGTAACTTCAAATAATTGCTAAATGAATGGTCGTAAATCAGGGAATACCTGTAGTTTGCCTTTAATTGCCCTCAGGTTACCTTCAGCATTTTGTAAAAAATCTGATTATATAAAAAAATAATAATCTGAATGTAGGGAGGATAATTGCGCCAAGAAGAATGGAACAGAAATCCCACCAAGGCTCAGTCAAACTGCAATATGATTCCAACTATGCAAATTTAGCAAAATGAATCAGTGTAAAATCAAAGAGATCATGTAGCTTGTATGAGAAAGTATTCAAAAATTAATTGTTGGCCCTTAAGGATTATGATGTACTAATGCTTAGTTCTTCGATTTCTACATAGAATTTTATATTCAGTTCTGTGTAGTGGTGTTTTTTTTTTAAATTTACATTGCAAGTTGTAATCTTGTGGACATGATCTAAGAGCAATTCACATCATAGTTCCATTATATAGCCCACTCTATTTAGATGCTTGTTATTTATTATTCAGTCATCACATTTCTATGCACTTCCCATCTCATCAAAGGCAACAATGGGCAGTGCACAACAATCCAATGCAACATATTAAAATATATATAAACCTACATATAAAAACAATTGTATAAATACAGAAAAATCAGTATTAAAAATTACATTTTACTCAAATTGAAATATGCAAACCCAGGCATGAAGAGACTGTGTGTATCCATCTCAGTAGCAGAGCCATCTGAACATGTGTCTGGTTCTATGGATTCTCCAGGACAGGTGACATAATCAGATCCTGAGAGACTTCTCGAATATTAAAAGGAATGCAGATAATCTAACTTTGGGTGAGGTAGTATGGTTCCACAAGGTAGATGCCATAGTGGAGAAGGCTTATGAAATTGTGAATTTCAGGATTGCCTTAAGCTGCTATTTTAAACATTGGTAGCTTTGTGCAATTGTATAAGAGCTGTAGTGGCACAGTGGTTAGAATGCAGTACTGCAGGCTACTTCTGCTGACTGCCATCTGACTGAAGATCAGCAGTTTGATTCTCACCAGCTGAAGATTAACTGAGCCTTACGTCTTTCCAAGGTCAATAAAATGAGAAACCAAATTGTTGGGGCAATAGGCTGACTTTGTAAAACGCTTAGAGTGGGCTGTAAAACACTGTGAAGCGGGATATAAATCTAGGTGCTATTGCTATTCGTGTTTGATGTTTTCCTTAGGGGAAAAAAAAAAGATAAAACCAGGTAATTGTAAAATGTATACAAGGATACAAGATATGGATTTAAATAAAAATGCTACAATCAAAAAGGTCTAATTTTACATTGCTTAAAATTCATCCAAAGGTAGAGATTGAAAATTGCAAAAAATTACCCATCAATCTAAAAATGTTGCAAAATGCGGTCATACTTTCTTTTTTTTCAATCCAAGCCATATCTAATTGAAAGCAAATTCATTAGGTTCAACAAATGTACTTTGTATCAGTTTTTCTTTCTTTTCAGATTTCGTTTTCTCTTTGACCACCTTGCCGAAATTGTGCTGTTTCCTTCTAAAATGATTCATTGCTTTTTATGAGGTCATTATGGCACAATGTAGCTTCAAATAATATTTCATCTCATCAGTTGGGAGTGCAATACCATATATGGTGTGTGTGTGTCTCATAGGATAGATTATAATTTTATCTTGGCAACATAAAAAGTGCTCTGTTCTTTGATTAATATGATTAATATTCCTGTCCTTAAGTTTCACTGTCTAGGAAACTTTGGAATTCAAGGTAAGTATGAGAAAGAATTATTTATTAGCTCCTTATGTTCAGCAGGCAATTATCTCAAGGGAGTTTCCCTATAGCAGGATTGTCCTAGTTATGATTTATAGCCCATGAAGTCTCCTTTTTATGCTTCCAGTAGTCAAGCAAATAATAAGGTATCCTTGTAGGCTTCTTGTGAAGGATCTGTGGGTGCCTTCAAAATATAGCCCTGTCCAGCTTAGTTTTCACTAACCGTTTGTTCTTGGTAGCCACACAAGTTGCAGAATCAGAACTGGTGAGCTTATAGTAGGCTAGCATATATTTACAGTAGGAAATTATTTGTTTTAACAAAACATAAGTTGATCAAGACTAATGCCTACTATGTTTTAAAATTTAAGTAGTCCTCAATTTACAAAAATCCATTTAATGACCATTTGAAGTTACAGGATTTAGAGGTATATAAGGATGTAAAGTTACCACTAGGCGAGCGTGCAATAGGTTGTAAATAACTGTATAAGATAAAGACTGCTATGGACAGGACCATTACCCATAAAGCAAGATTAATTGCTCAAGAATTTGCTCAGTCAGATAAGGACTATGATGAATTACCATTGCAGCATCCCCACAATCATGTGATTACATTCAGATGTTTGACAACTGACTCACATTTATGATGGTTGCAGGGTTCTGGAGTCATTTTGCAAATTTCTAACAAGCAAAGTCAATGGGGAAATCAGATTCACTTAA
Source organism: Laticauda colubrina (assembly GCA_015471245.1). Taxonomy (NCBI): domain Eukaryota; kingdom Metazoa; phylum Chordata; class Lepidosauria; order Squamata; family Elapidae; genus Laticauda; species Laticauda colubrina. Next base: position 1,710,726 of record BLBF01000048.1, read on the forward strand.
TAAACATGTCGTACAATGGAGCAAAACTCACTTAATAAATTTCTTCCTTAGCAAAATAAATTTTGGGCAAATTGTGGACTTGAGTTTAGGATTACCGTACTAATCAGTACCTACAAGAATCATTTCTGATTAAAGTTCAATTATTAGTCACAAGACATGGGACCTACTCTGTTAGGCAAGCCATTCATTCATGCATTTATTCATGGAAGATCTAGTAGTACTTTGAGCCATTCAGATAATCCCATTCGTAGTTTTACAGGCCCTAATAACATTATTCAGGTATATTTTTCAGAGATGTTTTGATTGGTAATTTTGATAGTGAGGTCCTATATTGGCAATGAGATTTGTTGTTAATAGCTGATGTTTTGATTGATCATCTGTACTGCTTTCAGGGAAGGAAAAAGAGAAGATAGTCATAGTCACTCTTCTAATATCATAAATATAATTTTCTTTCTGCAGTCTTTCTGAATATTCTTACATAAATGACCTTGAAATGACTATATACTGATGAAATGATTCCTGTTTATGCAAGTTACCATTTTACTGAATTGGTTGCCAAATGCAAGCTCTCCTTTACTAATTGTACCCATTTGGCTAGCCAAAAAAATTACAATCTGTTATTCTTGGAAACGGTAGCTTACCTTTGGCAATGTCTGCTGCATTTGGAAATGATGTGTATTCCATACTTGGAGGAATGAGGAATGTGACAGCATCAGCAACAACCAATTTATGATATCTAAAAGTGAAAATAGCATGTGTTTTCTGAGGATTTGGGGAAAGTATATTGTGAAAAGACCAGCTCCAAAACATTTTTGGCAGGAGCAATGGCAGAACATCTGAAAAGAATGATTTGGTTTGACTTGTTTGTTGTCACAAGATGGCATTTGGGCTCATATACTTAATATAAAGTGAATATACCTTTGGGTGAGTCTATCAAAATGTTATTGGTCACAGAATGATTGATTGGTTGTAAACTCTGAGCTTTGTGTTGTGACCTTTTTAGGCCAACCCTGCCCTTCAACTTATCTAACTTCCTATAACAAAAAAAAATGTTCTACATCAAAAATTATATTCAAAACAGTGTTTATACTAACATAGCAGAATGATTCTTCCCAGTATGGAACTATTCTACATCTGTATTCTAGTGTCTTGTTTCCTCTAGAACTAGGTAGAAATGAGTTTTCAAAATTCTCCACCCTTTCTGCAGGCAGAGAAAAAATGCTGGATCTCTTCAGGAAATGAAGAAAATTCCCAACATATGCTAGAGGACAGAGTTCAGTACTTGGATATTATTATATATTGTTTTCTTTATGGGCTGGTTTGTTCATTTCTTGCTAGGTGGCAGAAGGAAATGACATCAAGTAATCTTATGAGAACTTCCATGAGAGACAACAGAAAAAAAAAAAAAACCCTTTGAACAGAGCAAGGTTGTCTATAACAATTTTCCTAAGGTACCTCAGAAAAGGTAGGTTGTCCTGTAAGGGAGAAAGGCTTCATTTTGAGGATCAGGTATGAAACAAAGAGAAAGAAAAAGAAAGGGGGGGGGAAGGAAGGAAGGAAGGAAGGAAGGAAGGAAGGAAGGAAGGAAGGAAGGAAGGAAGGAAGGAAGGAAGGAAGGAAGGAGAGATGCTAGACTCTGAAAAAGTTTGAAAACCCTTATTCTAAAGCTATAACATCCTTCAAAATGCTTTGAGAAATAAAAAGAAATTTTGGTACCTTTTGGTAGGGAGTTACAATACCATCACAGACAGAGGGTGTTCTTTCCATTGCTCTTTTTAATACTTGGGTTAACAATTCAGTTTTTCTGTGAAGACTTGTTTTGTTTTTTTTAAAAAAATATGTTATTCTCTGCTGTGGGCAAAAAGATCCTGTGCAACACTTGTAAAAAAAAAAAAAGCACAAATTAAGTCAAATGTTAAAATGAAACTGAACATTCATGCGGAAATTTTAGGTAAGAATTTTTCAAGATGAGTCGAACCTGTGTGATCTGCTAATTCTCTCAAAGTACTTTCCAAGGAATATATCTCAGATGATGGGTTCTAAGATAATATTTTTTTAGATGTGGCAATAAACCTCAAGATATTCCCTCAAAAGAAATATTACTGACCCATAGTTACCCATGGGTCAGCTGTTTTGTCTCTTTATCACCCTTGAAATCATTTTTAGCCTTTTCTCCCATGAAGTCTGATTACCAGTTCAGCTGAGTATGTATTAAACGTTAGCTATGCTCTCACATTATATGTCTTTTTATTTCTGTAAGGTGATAAACTAAAAGCTAAGTACGGAACAAAGAATTACTTATTTTATCCGTGATGGCTTAAACTAGGGGAAACATGACAAATTTTGAAAGGAAAAGGAGTGAGAGGAAAATCTATTTTAACAAGAGTTAAAAGGTAAAATAAAAAAATATTACATAAGATAGAAAACAATTAACAGGCTCCTAATTCTGAACTGAATATGGACTTAGGTTATATAGGATATCCCGAAAGATGGGAAATCAGTAATGTAATAAACAGAGTAAATTTTTAAAATTGATTCCTCAAAAAATATCCCTTTATAAACAGAGAGAAGCATCATTACTTCTAGGGAAAACTTTGGTAAGGCTGATAATGAAGCAAAGGGGGGGGGGGGGGTAGGGGGAGAACTGGCAAAAAATAAAGTGATAAAATTGGGTATGATTAATTTAACAACTGCCCAGTTTCGCAAGTTATTATCATAAATGGAGGACTATATATTCCTTTTTTGTGTTTGGAACAGATTAATGGTTTTATTTTGTTTCTTAAATTATATGCAACCTATTTACATTTAATTTAATTTATCTTCTCCTAAAACAGTTGCTACCATAGAGGTTTTTGAAGTCTGAAAAGAAAGGATTTAAGGAGTCTGTTTGCAGCCCTGGAAAAACAAAATCCCCTCCCCTCAATGCCACAGTTTTTAAGACAATAAAATATTACCCTCTTTCCCAATTGTCCCTGACCACTCTGTAATAAATTCTGGCACCCTTTTTGGTTGCTTTAAATTATGCAGGCTTGGGGCTTTTTCATCTAAAAATGGCCTAGGCATGCATTTTTTAAAGCAATCAGAAAGAGTGCTACAGTTTATTTTCATTCTCCACACTTGTAAACTGTCTAAAAGGGACTGGTGTTTGTCTTTACCAGTCTCAAAATTCAGACACAGGAGTGTTCCCTCTTGTAACAAGTACAAAAACAATACTGTATAACAGTATCTCTCAATACTAGCAACTTTAAGATGTGTAGACTTCAACAGAAATCCTTGTCACCTGAGAAATCCTGGCAGTTGAAGTCCACACATCTTAAAGCTGTCCAGAAACACTGATGTACAGAATCAGCCCCTGCCTTGTTCTTAATTCAGCCTTTGAACATTGATTTAGTAATTTGAAAGAAATCTTAGCAATTGCCATAAAAAGGAAGGCTAAAATGAAAGCTGAAAAGTGCAAAAGAAATAGCTCTCTGGTAATTTAAATCAGGCATCTCCAAACTTGGCGACTTTAAGACTTGTGGACTTCAACTACCAGACTTCCTCAGCTGGCCATTTTGGCTAGGGAATTTTGGGAGTTGAAGTCCACAAGTCTTAAAGTCGCCTGATTTAAATTATCAGTTAAATGTTCTATGGGAAAATTGGGAAAGCAGATGAGCCAACAGTTTGCAACAGGAAGAAAATACCCCCACACATACATTCTACCAAATCCATTTTGAAAGCAGAAACAAAAGCATTCATTTTAGATGCATTTCTTTTGAATCAGAAAAGTCAAATGGGTAATATTGTACATCACCAAGCTAATTTGAAGTGCCTTCAATATAGATAATTTCTTAGTGCTTCCTGTCTTTGTTCTCTATGAAATTGTCAATTAATCAGCAAGAAAACTGTGGTGTGAAACAAAACATGGTTTCAATAAATGCAGAATTCATCACAAGTAATATGAGATATTTGTTTTATACTTAGGTACCTTAGGAAAATTCTGTAAATATCATACCTTAAGATCATATGCAATATTGGTACTTACTTCGGATGTTGATTCTAAGTTTTAAAGAAGTAAAAATGAAGTTTTATATCCCTGGCATTTAACACTAGGGAAATTAAAGCTACATCCTGAAACTCTGGTGTATGTTAGATACAGAAAAATACTGACTATTTATATGTGAATATAATATGATCCATTCCAGAGAGAAGTGTTACCAGCTATTCAAGAAATTGTGAGTTGCTGTTCTCATATAAAAGGGATATCCCAGAGCCAGGCTCCAAGATAAAACTGTGTAAATAGAATGACGGGGTTGAAGTGCTAAAACAGATTTTTTGTTAAGTAGGCAGAAGAACAATGTGAAAATAATAGTATTTTCCATCTCCTTTCCCAGCTGTGCTGTCCACCTGAATTTGCCAATTCCCATCTGTTTGCCACAAGGGTATGCATAGATACCTTAAACAGGGACTGAAAATGCACTCATGCCAGGCATTTATATTAGTCTTGATGCATTCCAGAACTTTGCCTTCAAAAATAAAACTCCATACTCAAAAGTAGAAAATCTGTTCCATGTGTAGCACATAGAGAATAGAAAATGAGGTTCCTTGCTTCCTTGCTGGCTGTTGTCAGAGGTGCTATTCAGCAGGTTCTGACCAATTCTGGAGAACCGGTAGTAGAAATTTTGAGTAGTTCGGGGAACCAGCAAATACCCCCCATAACTAGAGATTTTACAGTATCCTTCCCCTTCCACGCCCACCAAGCCACGCCCACAGAACCAGTAGTAAAAAAAATTGAATCCCACCACTGGTAGAGGTCTTCCGAAAGGAATTCTTCATGTTCCAGAAGTTGAGGAACAATGGCCCACTCAGTCACAATTTGGCATTATCATTTACAAAATATTCACAGATGCTTCTCTAGCAAAGGGATTGTGAAACTGTCTGCATGTAGATTTAATGTAGCAGTTCCTAAATGAAGAAACTGATGCTTGTAATGAGAAAGAAAGATAGGATTCATAAAGCTCAAATAATATCCACAGTGCAGAGCTTTCTTTGTATTCTGAAAAACACAGCTGATTTGTAGTATTGTAATCCCTTGGATTACTGATCTTTGAGGTTGCAAAGTTTTATGCACATCTTTGGATGGAAGAGCCCACATTCTGCTGTTGTTCATCACATTTATCATTTTTATTGATTGTATTACATTTTTGCTGCTGTTGTTGTAGTTGTTGTTTTGGGCTGCCAGAGTCTTTGGGAGTTTGGCAGAAGACAAGTTAAATAATAAGATTCGCTACATAGTCAGCCAGATATTTTAGACTGGATTTTTCATTTTATCCACCTATCGAATCCTTTCAAAGGACCTAGGTGGTAGTGGTTGTTTGATGGTATTAAAGTTAAATTTTAATGTGATTTAATTCATTTTAGGATAATAGTTTATGCTTAGTGCTAATCTTTGAATTATCCTACAGCATATTAAACCTTGCTTAGTACTGTATTTTGACATTATGAGTAAACTTACAAATACAGTTAAGTTTCCTGCATAATCCTTTGATTTAGGTTGAGGCTTTGTGTTTAGTAATAGCTTTAGAATTATAATGTAATGTAGGATTTCTTTATGTGTGTTGCTTAGTATGAGAAGTCATACACAAGGAATTCCTAGAATGAATTTAGGGTTATGATTACATTTCATTAAGACTTTAGGAATCTCAAGAGCTATCAGATTTAGAATTATAGGATTTTGCTTTGGGGTGAAGCTTTTTGTTTAAAGGGTGATGGCCTTGATCCTATATTTTGCACCAAGAAGTTTGAAATTCAATCAGTTTTGTAGTATATGAATCTCTGCTGGTATCCTTATTCACTTTCAAGTATATGCTCTATAAATACAGTATAAGAATTCTAAACATCTGTGTCTACTTAATGCATTTGGAGGATTTTTTCTCATGCACATAAAAGAGACAATAGAGATGATAGATAGACAGATAGACAGAGAGAGATGTCTAGATAGGTAGGTGGGTAGACAGACAGATGACTGACAGGTAGGTAGGTAGACAGATGGCTGACAGATAGGTAGATAGATTAGATAGATGGGTAGGTAGGGGTAGGGATAGATGATAGGTAGGAGATAGATAGATAGATAGATAGATAGATAGATAGATAGATAGATAGATAGATAGATAGATAGACAGATAGATAGAAATGGTAGGCAGGCAGGTAGGTAGGTAGATAGGTAGGTAGATGATAGATAGATAGATAGATAGATAGATAGATAGATAGATAGATAGAT
>BLBF01000048.1:1716994-1793582 GCA_015471245.1 Laticauda colubrina
GATAGATAGATAGATAGATAGATAGATAGATAGATAGATAGATAGATGACAGGTAGGTAGGTAGGTAAGTAGATAGGCAGGCAGGCAGATAAAAAAGTAGATAAGTGATAGAGACAGGGATCTACAAATAATTAGAATAATTGGAGAATAAAATATGCTAATTTTATGTATAGCATGATATTTTGACATTATTGAGTTTTTCTATATAGGAAGAGAGCAAGGGCTTTTGATCTAGTAACATGCAATATTATTCAAGACCTATTCAGTACTGAAAATGAACTCTCTCTCACCCTTCCCTTTTTTTTCAGAAATAGATCATCATCACATTTACCCATTTTCATCTTTCCAAATTGTATGACTCTGAATAGAATGAAATTAATAAAAAATGTCACAAATGTATGGAGCTTGACCAGAAATGCCTTCTGAAAGAACCTTCTCTTTGAAGGAGTATATAGTCAATAATAAATCAAAATGCTAGAAGGATATATGAAGCACCTGCATTTTCATTTTATGGGAAATCAGAGCTTTTTTATTTAAATGAAGTAGCTGATTTAAAGCCAGCATGTAAAATCTTAAATGACAGTTAAGGCAACTTATCCTCAGGGGAAATTTGGATGCACTGAAGTACATTATCAGTTTTTGTACCGGGATTTTTTTTTCCACATAAAGCTGTTCCAATTTAAGGGTTTCTTTGAAGACTGGAATTAAATGTTACATTCAGTTATACATTGTGGAAAGATACTGGTTTAATATGAGTCAAACCCCAATGGTTAGCAAAGATAAGCATTCTCATAATTCATTCATGAATTTAGGCAAGCTATGAAAATTAAAGCAGCATTATTTCACTAATAAACCTTGCAAACCAGGTAGATTTTATTATTAAATTGGATTAAGGACAGAATTGGTGTTGAACCACAAGTTCCACCTGGTTCTGTGAAGGAAAAGCTAAAACTATCCAGCTTTCTGATTTCATATTAAAGCCTAAAGCCCTACCCCACCTCAAAAAAACTTTCAATTGCTGAAGCAGATAATCTTAATAACCAGCACTTCCATGCATTACAAAAGTGCTCTCACTAACTGCCGAAGACAAGATTTTGGAGGCCTATTTTCTAGCAAGGCTTTCTGTAGCAGCAGCTATTATCTGAAAACTGGTAGAAACCTTCACATGTTCCAATTAAAAAAAAAATGATTTTTAAGGAGAATACTTATTTTAACAAGATAAATCATTTGATTCTATTATTATTCATAATCAGCTTCTGGTAGCTAATTTCTTCAAGAGCTTTCAAGCCATTTATATACAATTCTTTCCTTATCAGACCACAAACAAGCATGGTGGACTGTCAATTGTTTTGGGACCTGTGGTGATTTCTGAACCATGTTCTAAGCAATTTTGTTTTGTTTTTAGCCTGGAGAAAACAGAAAATTGCTTCTTATTTCTTAGGGGTATTTTGGTAGCACATGAAGCTTTGCCTCTTAAATATTTGGGCAAATCTCTTCCCAGACCTTTGGTATGATACCAGGAAGGCTGTATGAAGTTTTCTTTGTCCTTTCCAAAAGGATGTTGGCCCTCAGTCCTGATCTGATGTATCCCCAGGACTCTTCTTTTCCTTAAAAGAAGAATATTTGAAAACAAACAAGCATGTTCTTGGCACATCTGATCCTAAGTATGTTTTAAATCCGTAACTCTAGTCCACTGTACCAACGTTGGTTTCCTCAGCTGACTTCAGAATTAAAATAGTAAATACAGAATCAGAGGTTTAAAGCAATACTTGGAACCAATTCTTATTTATGTGTTGCATTTTTGCCTAGAATTATAATCACAATTTTCAAATGTAGCCAAATATCATGCTACTAATAATCACCACCCAGAGCCCCCTTATCACCAGTTAAGATCGCCAGTTAAGAAGTTTGATACGTTAAGTAAAAATAAATAAATTATAGGAACTGATATCCAGTCTCCAGAAAAAAAATACAACTTGGGAGGTTACAGAGAGAAATTGTGATAATCCTTCACCAGACCTATGGGGAGGACTGTTTAGATCAGGAGTCTCTAACCTTGACAATTTTAAGCCTGGTGGACTTTGCTGGCTGGGGAATTCTGGATATTGAAGTCCTCCAGCTTAAAGTGGCTAAGGTTCAAGCTCCCTGCTTTAGATGGCAGCAATGGCTGGTCTTCTACCAACTGACTGTATTACTGCTGAGAAATCCCTTTAAACTATTTTCTCATAGAAACTGGTGTTTTCTTGGATTTAGAAAAGCTAATAAGAACAAGTATATATGAAGCACATTATCTTGCCAGAGGAAAAAAAGAAAAGGGATCTAACATCCTTCCTAAAAAAGAGATGGGTTTGGAGAAATCTCCATTGGAGTTGGTAGTAAGAGTTGGTTTCCAGGTGACTACCAAACACAACCAGTTTCAATAGCTGATGCAGCAAGCCAGACGATCTTCAACACAGGGTAAAAATTTTCACATTTGTACACACAGACATAGATAGACACATTCTGAGAGAGGGAGGGAGGGAGTTATCTTTACCCCTTCCAAAAGGAAAAGATACAAAGTCAGATTTTGCTGGAAACTCAACAGAATGTGAAGATTATAATTTGTTCTCATAGCAAGCCAGAGAGAAAACAACAGTGTACAGTGTCTTCCTTCACAGACTTTGCCTGTATTCAGTATAAAAGTCACTTATTTCTGTCATCTACTTCTTGCCTCCTCTTTTGTCCCTTTGAACAAAATCTTCCATTTTTCCTTCAGCCTTCACTCAAGAATGACATTCTGGGTCTAATCCTCTCATAGGTCATACTGTAAGTCTCCAATCGATCCAACTTCTTGTTTATCTTCCATTTATCCCTTAGATCTTTGCCGGTAGTGATGAATTAAGACAGCAGGAAGGAAAAACAGTTTCAGAAAACTTTGAAGATTTGTGCTCCCTCCCTTTCCCAGCAATTTTTTAAACCTCATTTTTAATGGGGATTCAGAAGGAATCCCAGGAACTAGCCTGATACACTCCAGGAACTAGCCTGATACATGCAGGATTAACTCATTGACTCCCATTCAAATGTAAAACTCAAAGGAAAGGAAAAGATAGTTGAAAAATCTGTCACATCTCATTTGCACTAAGAGAAAGTATAACTGACAAGCAAGGCAATTAAAAATTAGATTATATTTAGTTGACTCCGACAGAGATTTCTGTATGACACAAAGGTGAAGGATAAATTCTCCACGTAATAGGGCAAGGTATACCCATGTACATACCCATAATGCTCTTCTCTTTCAGGTTATGCAGGACCATGCAAAGTGCAGATGAAGTAAAAAGAACCAGTAAACCAATGAAAATGAAGGCATGAAATAAGAAAAAAATAAAAGGAAAGATTCATTAATGTCTTTTATACCTACACTTTTCACATAACTTTCTGTTCTAAAACCCCTGTCACATGACACCAAAGGATGGAAAGAGGATGTAAAACGGAGAGAAACACTTGCCATCCATTGGTTAATGCGATGCATCCGTTCTGTACTCACTGCATCCGTTTTTCATACTCTCTATCCATCCAGCATCCATCTATTGACATTTCATCCGCTCAAAAAGTTTTGAGCTGCACAAAACTTTTTGAGCAGAAAATGTATCCAACGTGTCCATTCTGCATCCGCAACGCATACGGGGAACATCCGTTCTACATCCATCGTCATCCGTTATGCATTTGCAATATCCACTAGGCATCCGCTGCACATCCGCACAACTTGATGCGCTCCAGTGGAAAACGGACACAGGGAGAAAGCGAAATGGACATGGAATGGACACAAAGCGTTAGTAGCATGGACAGAGAAAGGATGAAAGCGGATGCAGCTCACATACAAAGCATTAAAACGGAAAAAACGTTCGCAGAGGGGACCTATCTTGGATATTTAGGATGTATGCAGGATGCCTAGAGGATGCAAAAGGACACTGAGCGGAAAACCTATATTTCCTATAAAAAGGGGAAGGAACTCACCTGGATCTCACTTTCAGTCCAGAAGCCCTGCGATGCAGACCTCTTCAGCCTTCATTTGGCTCTTGCTCTTCCACAGCATCCAGTCATCTCCACCATGGATCATCACACACTCCTTTTGGTAGCCACCATCATTCTACAACAGTGCGAAGCCATCTACAGGCTCTTTCACCTGTTCTACGCAAAGAAAAGGAGGCGGCCAAGAAGTGTCTGGGTCCGAAGATGGATCGTCAGAAGAGCAGAGTACAGACTGTATAACAAGCTGATGGTGGAGCTGAGGAACGAAGACCCTCATGCATTCCAGAACTTCATGAGGATGCCTCCAGCCATGTTTGACGAAGTTGTGGAGCAGCTGAGACCCAGGTTGACCAAGCAGAGCACCAACTTCCGGCCCAGCCTGGACCCTGGGCTGAAGGTGGCACTGACTCTGCGCCACCTGGCCTCAGGGACCATGTACAGGAGCATGCAGCACGACTGGAAGGTGCCACAAAACACCATCAGCATTGTGGTCAGAGAAGTGGTGCAGGCCATCATCGAAGAATACCTGGAGGAGCTCCTCCAGTGCCCCACCACTGAAGAAGGCTGGAAGAAAGTTGCAGAGCAGTGGTATCAGAAGTGGAACTTCCCACACACCATTGGAGCCATAGATGGCAAGCACGTGGCCGGCAAAGCTCCAGCCAAGTCAGGGTCCACTTATTTCAACTACAAGGGCTTCTTCAGCATCGTCCTCTTCGCCATGATCAATGCTGACTACAAGTTCATGTACATCGATGCTTCAGGCAATGGGTCAGCTTCAGATGCCCAGGTCAGCTTCCAGATGCCCAGTCACCTCAAGGAGGAGCTGGAACACAACCTCATCATGGGCTTCCCAGATCCAGACCCCCTGCCCAACGACACACAAGATGTGCCCTACTTCATCATGGGGGATGACACCTTCTCCCTCAGAACCTGCCTCATGAAGCCCTACATCTCCAGATGCCTCACCCGTGAAGAGAGGATCTTCAACTACAGGCTGTCCAGGGCAAGGCGGGTGGTAGAGAACGCCTTTCGCATCCTGGCCAACAGGTTCCAGGTACTTCTCACCACCATGCAGCATCGCCCAGAGACCGTGAGGAGGATCGTGGAAGCTTGCTGTATCCTGCACAATCTCATGCGCACCCGCTAGCCAGTGTTGCAGAACAGGCTTGTGGATCTCCAACAAGGCAATGGGGACATGGAGCCTGGTGAATGGAGGCAAGGGCGAAACCTGACAGACACTGTGGATGTGCAAGGCCCCAACAGAGCTTCACGTGAAGTGAAGAAGCAGCGCAACCTTCTGAAACACTGGTGCAACTCCCCAGCTGGAGCAGTGGAGTGGCAAGACAGGATGATAGATGATTAATGGATGCTTCCTTCAGCCTGTCTCATCACACTGATGAGATTGGGCCACGTATGTTGAGTGGGCCTACAATGAACAGGGCATTTTATAAAGAGTTGTGTTTATGTTGAAATGTGTGGATCAATGATTACATTGTTATTGATAATAAAGGGCCATAGGTGTGGCACCTGTGACAGTGGACCATACAGTCCCACTATGCTTGCACTGGAGGTTTATTTATCCCATAGCTATTACCCATTCCACATATATCCCTGCCCATCCCACAGCTATTACCCATACCACAGGTATCCTAACCCATCCCATATCTATTACCCATCCCAAAGGTATCCCTGCCCATCCCACAGCTGTTACCCATCCCAAAGATATCCCTACCCATCCCACAGGTATCCCTGCCCATCCCACAGCTATTACCCATCCCAAAGGTATCCCTGCCCATCCCACTGCTATCTTAACCCATCCCACAAGCATGCAAAGGATTAAACCATTTCTAAAAGTTTCCACCAAGACTTTATTTACTAAAATATATTTATTTACTAAAATAAATAAAGCAAGTGTGTGAAGCAAAGATAATCTTTATTAATAACAAGCTGTAAAAGAAAAATGACCCAGTCTCTGGCACTCTTCTTAGTCACTCTGAGGCATGCCCAGTCTCAGGGCTGAAGGGTCCAGGTGCTGTGGAGGTGACTGCTGCTAGAGTGCTGGTCTGAGGCATCATTGGGGTGCCTGGCCCCGAGAGGACAACAGGGATGGTGTGTGGAGGAAGCTCTCTGAGAGCTGGCTCAGTCCTGTGATGTTGAGAGCCCTTTCCTCCAGGACATGGGGTGACAGCCCCAATACCGATGACAGACGTTCTGAGGCCGGGCTTGGCTGTGGGGTGGAGGAAGGAGCAGTGTAGTGGGGATGTCTGGTCTGCAGCTGAGCAAGGTGAGGCGTGGGTGGCATCAGTGGCATCTGTGGCATTGGTGGCATCTGTGGTGTGTGTGGCATTGGTGGCATGGGTGGCATTGGTGGCACCGGTGGCGTTCGATGTACCTGTGCCTGGACTGGGAAGGACTGCCTGTGCTGCTGGAGCTCCTGGTAGCCGTAGCCTTGGTAGGTGAGGGGCTGTGGAAAGCCTTGGAAGGGCAGTGACATCACCTGGGGTGGAGGAGCAGACCTGGACTGGGTGGGAGCAGATTCAGCTGGGTCTGGAGGGTTGTGAAGAAGACCGGTGATCCTGTCCTTTATCACCTGGTACTGTGATTCGGACATGTTCATGAGGGTCTGGTTGACGTAGGTGAGGAAGGGTGTCCGATTGGAGGATGGGACGTTGGTGTGTACCAGCTGAGAGAGGAGATCTATGCTGCTTCTGATGGTGTCCCTGATCTCCAGCAGGACAGTGTGGCTCTGCCCCTCTGGTCTGCCTCTCTGCCTGCTTTCTGTGGACGTGGAGCTGGGGGTGGATGTGGGTTGTTCTCTGGTGGAAGTGCCCTCTCCTTGCTCCCACTGCATCAGGGGGTCCTCCACATGTTCCACCATGGGGAGTGCAGCTGTCGGGGGGGTCTCCGTCATTGCACGCTCCACAGATACCTGCCTGGACACAGGAGCTGACTCTTGGCCAGAAGAGGACTGGCTCTCTGCAGGCTGCCTGATGGAGAGGGTTGTGAGAGGGGCTGCTCCTCGGTGGCATATCTCTCCCTCCAAGAAGCTGCACTTGGCCACCACGTAGGTCTCTGTCCGTCAGCTTGACCGTGGCCTGGCCAGATTTCTTGAGGTGCAGCTTCCTCTACCAGGTGTGCATGTGTTTCTACCAGCCGAGGAGCACCTCCGAAGTGTAGCCCAGGCTCTTCGCCTTCTCTCTCCAAGCAGCCTGCTTCCTTTTGGTGTCTCGATAGAGCCTGTGTCCCTTCTGCCATAGATACTCATTCTCCCTCAGCCATTCCAGCACCTCATCCTCATGTTCCTCTTCGATGGAGTATTGCCTCCTCTCCCGTTCACGCATATGCATCTTCCTCCCTCTGGCAGGGCCATCGGCCCTCATCAGAGGGGCTTCGAGGTTGTAGGGGCTGCTTCTCCACACCAGCAGCAGCAGCAACAACAACAACAGTAGCAGCAAAAACAGGACCAGCAGCAACAGCAGCAACAGCAGCAGCAACAGCAGGACCAGGAGCACCAGCAGGACCAGCAGGACCAGGAGCAGCGCCAGCAGAGTAAGCACCAGCAGAAGCACCAGCACCAGGAGCAGCACCAGCAGAGTAAGCACCAGCAGAAGCACCAGCGCCAGCAGAAGCACCAGCACCAGGAGCAGCGCCAGCAGAAGCTCCAGCTCCAGAAGAGTCAGCCCCAGCAGCAGAAGCCCCAGCAGAAGCAGAGTCAGGGCCAGGTGGTGGGATGGTGGCCCTGTCCCTCTTGCCAGGGCTGACAGCAGATGGCAGAGGCTTTCTCTTCTTCCCCATGGTTGTTGGCTGGCTGGCTGGCTGGAGCTGTGTCTGGTAGCAGGTCTTTCCTCTGAATGGTGACCTGCTTGCGAGCTGCTTCCCTTTATATCCTCCAGGCTGACGCAATGCATCTTCCCCGCATGCACAGTGAACGCTCTGCATCTGCTAGGCATCCGCTAGGCATCCGCTAGGCTTCCTCTCTGCATCCACTTCATCCACTCGGCATCCACTTCATCCGCTCGGCATCCGCTCTGCATCCGCTCCTTCCTCTGCGCGTCCGCTTTGCTGTCCTCCCCCAGAAGCCCCACGGATGTGCCATCCGCTTCCATCTGCTAGGCTTCTGTGGAGCATCCACTTTCCATCCTGGCTACGTCCTCCCCCCGTCCGTTCCTTTCCGTTGTTGTCCTCTCTGCTTATGCAAATTCGGGGCACTTTTGAGAGCGGATAACAACAGATGGAACATTTTCTCATCAGCTGTGTCCTTTTTACAAACATTTTGCATCCGTCAGCCAATGTGACAGGCCCTTTACACCATGCCATTATCATGTCCATACACCAATTCACCTATTGTTTTTCTTTTGTTCTTCAAATTTCTCACCTATCTCTGGGAATTTCATTATCTCCATCCAATCTCAACATTCTGAGATTTCCCTTTCCACTCAACCCATTCATTCTTTTTCCATATAATCTGTTTTGTCATTTGATCATTTGTTCTCACAATATGCCGATATCATGTCAGCATATTTTTAATACTATCACTCATTTTTGTATCCAGTTGGATGTTCAATTGTTCAACTGCATGTTTTACCATGTATGGTTCTATAATACTGCATTCTTACTGCATTCAGCTTATTTTTATGTTGGCCCTAATACTCTATATCCATTTCTTGCTTCTACACAGAAAAATGAACACTTTCATGCACAATTATTATCACTTCCTTTGGCAAACATTTCTTCTTTGCAACAAACAGCTTACACTTAGCATCTGCACATCTAAAAATAGCCTATTTCCCCATTTTTAAAAAACATTCTAACAAGATACAGATGTTCTTCCTCCAGTTTTCCATTAATTGGTTCACTATAATCTCCCTCCCTCAATGCAAATGCCATGATATTTGATAAATTTGCAGGTCCATACTCTTAGATGTTTGGAGGCATGATAGGTCATGATAGGTTAAAGACTTGTCAGCTGGGTTTGAGACCCGAGCGCCATACAATGGGTTGAGTTTTAATTGCTTGCCTCAGCCCCTGCCCACCTAACAGTTTGTAAGCAAGCAAACACAAGTAAATTATTAGGTAACATTTCTGTGGGAAGGTAACAGCATTCCATGCATCTTTGGCATATAGCCAGGCTGGCCACATGTCTGCAGAAATTATCTTCAGACAACACTAGTTCTCTCAGCTAAGAAATGGAAATGAGCACCATGTCCTAGAGTCGGACACAATTTGATAGGGAAATTACCTTTATCTTTACTCTTCAATGCATCATGCATTCTACATTATCTCACTTCTGCTGCAAAATATTTTGTTCAATAATATGCACTATCTGCCAACAAAAGTACAGGCATATTGATGCACCTGGTCAACATATCTTATTGTCATCCCAAGCATTTGTCCATAAATATGTTAAGCAACTAAGGGGACATCCCATAGCATTTATTTGTTTGTTCAAACAATTTATATAGCTGCCCATTGCATATCAATGACTTGTTATACTTTTAGTACACACTAAGTTTTTCATTTGTATATACCATTATTTTTTAACATATACCATTATTTTTTCTTATTCAGCAATCAACCATCAACATTCCAATGCAAAATGTTCATAATTCAACCCTACACTGTTTATTCACCTTATTATATGCTTTCTCAGACTCAGCAAAAGCACAATAAATGGTATTTCCCACATTCATACATTAGGTGATGGAGCCTTGCAGAACATATCTGTACACTTTCTGCCTAGCATAAAATGGTTCTGCACCAGTCCTTCCCAGATTTTGCTCATTCTGCCTTCTCTTCCCTTCTCTTTCAGCTGCATATTACAAAATGATCACACAATCTTCAGTGATACGTACAAGATCTGCAAAATTTTCTCCTAATAGCATCAACAGTGAATTAAGACTATGTTTTCTTTTTCTTTCAGCACCAGGATTTTGTTTGGTTTTTTATTTTTTTGGCACAATTTATACCAAGTATACTACAATTGCAACCAATTTCACCCCAAGCGCATTCACACTATTCTGTGCAATTGCTCAGAATTACTCAGTTCTAAAGATTGTTTAAGGGAACACGGTGGCTCAGTGGCTAATATGCTGAGCTTATTGATCAGAAAGGTTGGCAATTCAGCAGTTTGAATCCCTAGCACTGCATAACGGAGTGAGCTCCTATTACTTATCCTAGCTTCTGCCAACCCAGCAGTTTGAAAGCATGTAAAAATGCAAGTAGAAAAATAGGGACCACTTTGATGGGAAGGCAACAGCGTCCTGTGCACCTTCAGCATTTAGTTATGATGGCCACATGAACACAGAGACATCTTTGGACAGTGGAAATGGATAGCACAAATGTGCATGGGGCACCTTTACCTTTTAAAGATTGTTTAGCATATCAGCACCCTGTTGTTCACATCTTGCCAACTAAGATGTACATGCAAGATACTGACATGTATGCAGGATAAATGATTGGTATTATTATGTTATTGCTATGCCTTATTTTCAGCTCAAATCCATCTTCGGCCTCCCTTGCAGATGCACTTTTTGGAAAGCAAAATAAATGTGCATAACATGTCAGTCCTTCTTTCACTACTGCTGGGTTGCATTTTCTGCCAAAAAAAACCCAGGACAGGTTTAGTGGTGCCTAAATAACCGAAGTCCACTTCAGAATATAATAGCATCAGCAGTGAGTTAAGGTTATGTATTTTTCTCCCTACAGCACCAAGGTTTTAGCAAGCAAACTACATCTGCTAACTTCAGTATATCTGTTCCACAATGACATACTTTATGACTGAAGTAACTGTAATCTGAGATGTATAAATTCACCTCTTTGTAGAAAGCTCTTTTCAGCTGATACAGTTGAGTACTGGAAAGATATAGCAATTTGAAACTGCTTCCATTTTTTTCAACTGCTTTGTGCAAGAGGCCTGTAAGACAGAGCTTTGATTTTTCTCAATTTTAAATCCCAGATGGGAATTCAGCCCACTTTGTTGACTAAGCTTTACCTGCCTCACAGTTTACCCTACAAGACAAAATATCAGCTCACAGACTTTCACTTAACCATAGAACGCTGTCCCTTGTTCATTTTTTAATGTAGTTAAAATGGCAAACAAATACAGATGGTTTTCACTGAAAAAGGTAATGTGTGCTGGGAAATCTGTTCAAGATTCCTAGCACTCCAGCCACAACATACACACAGACACAAAGTCCATATGGTGACTATTTAGAATGTGAAACCTATATTAAGGAAAATAATGTGAGCAAGGGTGAATTTAAACAAGAAATATGCACAACTCAAAAAAGGAAAGCCTGGGAAAACACGTTTGGAAGTTTAAAAAGCATTTATCTTGTTTCCTTGAAGGTTTTGCTTTCTTTAGATTATTTCTGCCTGCCTAGTCCCTTTTTGTTCAAGTGTGATTTATTCTGCATGTGATCATACAGAGAATGTTAGGAGATCCTTCACTTCTGTCTCTGAATCACCATGCAGAAACATTTCCCTCACTCTTCTTGTTCTAAATCTGCAGTCTAACGTTTCCAAGAACCAACACCTAAATGAAATGACAGTTGACACACAAAGACACAAAAAAATAAGATGATTTTGCTTCCTGGTAGTAAATATAGATGATCTGGCTGAGATTCCAACATACGTCTACCCACCTGCCTGGTACTTCCTTCCTTTGATGACATTTGAGACAGCTGGTAGTTTCTTCCAGTTATCTCTCAAGAGGCCAGCATCCTCAATTTGTGACTAGCCCTATCTTCAAACATCTCAGGGCAACCAAAATGTGACAGGATGACAGATAGCCCTCTCAATGGATACTGACAAACAAATTAGTGCCAAGATGTTTTTCAGAGTATACCAGATGTGTTGGTTCGATCATATGGAGCAAGCAATGAAAAGCTGTCTGTATCCCATCTGTGCTTTCTAATCAATCACTGTTGGTTGAGGAAAAGGCACTGTAAACATTTGGTCTTTGTTTTTAAACAGTCTTGGGTCCTGGCCTTGTCGTGCTGAAAGCTTTTTCTGCTTAAAATTCTTTTTTTTAAAAACATGACACACAAAATCCACTCCCAACTTAAAAAAAAAAATAGAAGAAGAAGAAGAAATAATTAGATATAGAAATCAGATTTGAATGTTCTTGAGTTGAAGCAAAGCATTGTAGACCAGGAAATGTTTTGCATCTGACATGAGTGCTTCATGAAAGGACAACTCCAGACCACACTGTAAAAAAGATGTTGAGGCTCTAGAAAAAGTGCAGAGAAGAGCAACCAGGATGATAAGGGGACTGGAGACTAAAACATGAAAAACAGTTACAGGAACTGGACATGGCTAGTCTCGTGAAGAGAAGGACCAGGGGAGGCAGCAGTGATCCAGTATTTGAGGGGCTGCCACAAAGAGGAAGGGGTTAAGCTATTTTCCAAAGCACCCAAAGGTCAGAAAAGGAATAATGGATGGAAACTGAACAAGGAGAGATTTAAGCTGGAAATAAGGAGAAAATTTCTGACAGTGAGAACAATCAACCAATGGAACAGCTTGCCCTCAGAAGTTGTGGGAGCGCCATCACTTGAGACTTTCAAGAAGATATTGGATTGCCATTTGTCAGAAATAGTGTAGGGTCTCCTGCTTAGACTGGGGGTTGTACTAGATGACTTACAAGGTCCCTTCCAACTCTGATTACCTGTAAAGAAGTTTTCTATGAATCTGAGCAACAGGAAAAATAAGATTAGCCCTCTTGCTTGCAACCATAGAGGAGACTTTTCAAGGACACTAAGTTTGCACCCCTCATTTTCTAATTACTTTTAAAAATTGCTCATTAATTACTAAGCTATGAGAGACCTTCAGAATGACAAATATGAAAATGCCAGGCAACTTTGTTTTTAGTTCTGAATGAAAGAAAATTGTAATGATAAGCTTAAGAATTTCAAGCATCTGAAATAAACAGCAAAAAGCTAAATACATTTTGTTCTTAGAAACTTTTAAATGAACTAAGGTTTCAGATAAAATTGAAATATTGAAACTTTTACAATAAGATTTTAAACAAAAGCTTCTCATGGGATATAGATACTGTTCTGTTTTTAGAAGAGGTAGCATAATTTATAAATTATAATTTCACAATTTCAAAATCTAGACATTAGAGGGGACTAAAGATTTGAGATAGAAGAAAGATATACAAGCCTGGTTATGATTATGGTTTTGACAATAAAAATATTGAAAGAGAGTCTGAAAGGAGTCAGAAAAGAGTAACCATAATATCAATAACTTCAGCAATGATGTCTACTTCTGTCAATAGGCTGTATCCCAAAAATTTTGTGAAAAAAATGTCAGATATGGAACAGACATTATTTGACAAGAAAGATATGTAACCAAAGTGTATTTACAACTGCCAAGTCAAGAGGATGACTTAGAAAAGGGTGAAGAATTGTGGCAAATTGAAGTCCACACGTCTTAAAGTAGTTATGTATTAAACTAGATAGTTAAAAATAAAATAAAAAGTATTTTCAATGTGCTTGTTCTGACTCGTTGATAATAAGAGTAAGAATCAATTAAGCATGAACAAAGCTGGCATAATATAACTATTTAGCCATGCCAATCGCACAAACAACGCAGGTGCAGAAAAGAGAAATTTGCCTGTAATAAACTTCAGTTTTTATTTATGATGTGACTTTTGCAGTGGATCAAATCAGGTCTTGTTATATTCATGGGAATAACCTAGGTAAAAAATATGCATCGAATAAATATGAGTTTTATTAGCATCACTAACAGGGAAGTTTCCTGTTTAATTGATTTTTTCTGATCCAATCACTTCAACCTGTAATATGTTTCCATATTGTTTATTCTGTTTCTTAAATTTATAATTCCCAGAGCAAAAAACATGATTTATAGTGCTTTCTTTTCCAGCTTTATTCACTAAGAGATAGTGACCTGCTCAAAATCAACTGATTAACCATCCTCTGCTGAGCATAGATTTTGCGTGGAAATATTGAGTGCATTTGGATCTAACTGGGGGGGGGGGGGAATTGGGGAGGAGACTATTTTAATATACATTATTGGATATAATGTATATCAGACATGATTCTTATCAAACTACATAGCATGATGCACAGCATTTGAGGAAAATGTCAGACTAAACAGGACCCCTTTATAATCCATGTTCTAATCATGGTCATGCTTTATTATTCAGCCTTCTTTTCATGCAGTTCTTAACCAATTTGCTGTAGAAAAATAGCCAATTATAGGTTTAATTCCTGTTTTAGAGAAATGCAATCATAAGTACTGCTTTGCTAATATATACTAAATCTATGATAAATCTTAAAATTGCCTTTAATAAAGCTAGTGTTTCTGGGATAACTTGTACACAACTAACTCATTTTGCTTACCAATTATTGTAATTAGTATTACTTTGCAGCGATTATGTTCAACTTTTAGTCTTTGATTATTTATTTAACAAAATTGTATAGCTTGCCCCATCCATCAGCAGGAACTCTGCATGGCAAACAAAGTAAAAAACACTTTTTATACTTAAAAAGACTTACAAGATTGTTGTCAGCCCTGTAAGGTAGTCTAGACAAGAAGCAGAGCTAGGAAGATGGTTCGCTTCTCAGCGAACAAAGTTCATCAGTTCTGATTCAGCTTCTTGGACAGTGTTGGGATTAAAAAAAAAAAATACTACTGGTTCTGTGGGCATGGCTTGGTAGGTGTGGAGTGGCTTGGTGGGTGTCGCTTGGCAGGGGAAAGATACTGTAAAATCTCCATTCCCCTCCCACTCCTTGGGGAAGGATACTGTAAAATCCCCATTCCCTTCCCACCCCACTAACCTGCTTTCCAGCTCAGTTCTCCTGTGCAGGGCAATCAAAGAAGACCTAGCTGATCAGCCTGGACACAGGAGGCAGAGAATAGATGGGGGCAGGGGCAGTCAGAGGTGGTATTCTGGACAACTCAAAATTTCCACTCTTGGTTTTCCAGTACTGGTCAGATCCTGCTGAATACCATCTCTGTTCTTGGATAAGAAGCAAAACATCTTTTTCCTCAAGGAAAAAATATAGTTGAGTTGCCTCATGAAAAAGCATTTTTGAGACAATCATGTCCTGGGTGACTGAGAATCTCCATAAACATTTAACTCTAATTTTGTTGTAGGTTTACATTAACAGAATCTTGCAAGTCTGAAAATTCATCACTTCCTCACTTGCCTTTACAGTGCAACAAACTAAATAGGCTCCTTTCCAAAACATTGTCCATGTCCTGTCAGCTGTCTTTTATCTGTCAATTGTTTAGTCTGAAATTCTTCCTCCTATCTCACAAGATCATTCCCACACGCTATTACAATTTCATACTTAATCCCATGCTAAAAAAATGACTTCACCCAGATTTTTCATGTAGATGTTAAATAGAATTGTTAAATCTCACTGACTTACCCTTATTTAACAAATAAACACATAAATTGTATAAGTACTGATCATATATTGTTATATCTTTTTCCTGACATTTTGTTTTGATTCTTGTTTTAAGAGAGGGAATGGAATTGTTTGAGATCATGGCATATTTCCCCTCTCTGAGTATTTAAAAAAAACAGTCCAGAATAGCTTTGGCTAGAAAAAGTTAATTTAATCAGAATTTTATCAGTCTCTTAATGTATCAAAACACTTATATTCAAACTACTTGCAAACTATTCCCCATCACCATCCAATCAGAAATGAAGAAGCTTTTTGGATGAGAAGTGAAATGTCTTCAAAGAAAAGAAAACAAGGAAGTCAAGTTGCCTCCTGAAAAAACATCTTTGGGACAACCATGACCCAGATGACTGAGAATCTCTACAGACTACTTGCAAACTAGTTAGTGATTTGTATTAGAAACTAGTGCTTTATATGAGATTACTGTAATAGAATATGAGAGTGTCTTTGGATTCAAGAGGAAGACCATAGTCTAGATCAATGGCACCCAACTTTTTGGGCACCAGGAATCAATTCCATGGAGAGGTTTTCCACAGACCAGAAGGGGCCTGCCTGCATCCCACATATGGGGCTTTCTTTGTTTGTTTGGCCAGGTTTCTGGCATACCACCGAGGCCTGGTGCCAGTCTATGTACTAGAGGGTTGGGAATTCCTGGCTTAGATTACAAGACAAATTACTCAAGAGTTTATTTAGAATAGAATAACATTGTTGAAAGGGACCTTGGAGGTCTTCTAGTCCAACCCCCTGCCTAGCAGGAAACCCTACATCACTTCAGACATATGGTAATCTAACATCTTTTTTTAAAAAATCCAGTGTTGGAACATTTACAACTTCCCAAGTCAAGTTGTTCCATTGATTAATTGTTCTAACTGTCAGGAACTTTCTCCTTAGTACTAAATTCCTTCACTCCTTGATTAATTTCTTATCTTGCCCTCAGGTGCTTTGAGAATAGCTTGACTCTCTCTTCTTTGTGGCAGCCCCTGATATATTGGAACACTGTTATCATGTCTCCCATAGTCCTTCTTTTCATCAGACTAGACATACCCAGTCCTGCAACTGTTCTTTATATGTTTTAGCCTCCAGTTCCTTAATCATCTTTGTTGCTCTTCTCTGTACTCTTTCTAGAGTCTCAACATCTTTTTTACATCATGGCAACCAAAACTGAATGCAGTATTCCAGTCTGATAAGTCTGATAAGAGAATCTGATTCCAAAAGATGGATAGGGATGAAGAAAGTATCAGAAGGGATCCTCCCTAGTTATCTGGAAAGTAAAGATAAGGGAGTGGGATAAGCACATTCAGACTTGCAAGATTCTGTAACTATAATCTTACAATAAAGGTAGCATTAGAATTCATGTTTCATCAGAATTGTCTTGAAGGACTGAAAAATATAAAAAGTGACCTCCTGCAGCTTTTACTGCTTTTTCATTGTTCATTTGACATCAGGACCAATCATTTCATTGTTCATTGGACATCAGGACATCAGGAGGAAATTTTTGATTGGAGTAGTTCTATGTTAGAGAGTTAAAATATGGGCAAAGAAAATGCTAAGGAAAATATAGTTTGTGCTAAGGGATAAATGGAAACCCTTTTTTAACATGGGTAGGTAAGGGGCTTTTAAATTCTCATTTGATCATTTACAAAAAGCTTCCAACTTGATTGTTAAATGTTTTCTCTTGTGCTTAAATTTCATGCTGGAGATTATTAAAAATTGACTTTACAGTATTTACTTTACTTATCTGTCCTAGCCAGGCTGTGCTGAACTCATGGATTTGGTGAATTATTAAATTTTTAAAAGCCATTTGTTTGGTATTTTATACTGGCTTTCTCTCCATCTGTAGGGACAAGCACCTCTTGTCTCAAAAACTGGAGAAAAAAGGTTTAATTTATCTTTAATCTAAGATGGTTTTTAAAGTGTTCCACAATGTAAGACATAATGACAGTCTCCAGTGTAACGCTTAACTAACTGCTTGTTAGTGTTAACATTTAGAAGCATATGATGAAAAAGGGAGAACAATATGGCTTCCAATAGGTTACCCAAGCAGTAATGTTAGGCAAAATAATTCATTGTGTCAGATAACAAGATCTATTTTAGAACATAATGAGATGCTGATAAAGGTCATCATGCCTACAAGCCCATTTTATATGCCATATTAACAAAACCACCTGTATCTTGAATATGGGCTCCACATTTAATTGAAATCTCCTAGATATGTTTGAGAGAAGAAAAGGAGAGGGAAGGAAAAGGTGAGGGGGGAGGGAGAGAGATATCAAATATCTGGTACTCCCTAACTTAAGTTGGCAAAACTAGAAACTGAAAAGGAAACATCCAACTGAAGTTAATTGTCAACTTGTAAAATATTCCTATGCCGGTTTCCAAGTTGTCATACGAAAGAGGGGTGGGAAAACCCTGAAGAAGCATATGGCAAATTACTTAGAAGCACATTCCAAGCTTATCTCAACCGGGTATTCTGGGCGTGAAAATTTTCTATTGAAGAATGTGATTGATGACACCTAGCCCATGAACATGTTTGTTGGACAGTCTGAATTATGATACACTCAGAGGGGTGGGGGGAAACAGAGTCATAGGTGATTGTAAATTACATATCTCAGAGTCTGCTTCATACAGGCTATGCCAGTATGTCGCTCCTAATAAATCCTTAGAAGTTTTTTGAAGTTTGGCTCCAGGCTCATGATTTAATTAGGACAATCGCTGGAATTCTGACATTTCTTCAGTGGTGAGCTACCACTTGGATGGAAAATCATAAGCAAAATACAAATAGACTGGTGGTTTTCTTAGGAATAATATCAAAACAGTTTACCTTTTTTTTTTTTTTTGCAACTAAGGGAAATTATTTAAATTCCAGCAAATGAACAGAAATATCACACCCATTCTACCTGCATGTCCATACTGAATTAGGCTATTAGTCTACCTACTCTAAGCAACCTTGTGGAACTCGTGAGCTTTCCATTGGATGACAGCTCTTTTTCTCTCTTTGTCTTTCAAAAATAAATATTTAAGGCATGCAGCCTTTGATGTTAGTGAAATCTTTCACCACATTCCAGTGTGTTGAGTATTGTGACACCTTGTATATCAGAATGACCTTGAAAGCTTTTGAGGAATTGCTGTCAGCCCAAAATAAAATTCCTCTTCTTGGCTGTGAAAAATGAATGATACAAAAGAGAACTTCAATAATTGTCATTCTGTTTCTAAATTCTTTTTCATTCATTTTCTATCATTATATGGTTGAGGAATCTTTTCTCCAACAGAAACCTGCTTCTGCATTGAATTTATTTTCAGAAGTTCCCTTTCATTTTTTTTTCCCAACCAGGCCAGTTAAGGATGGTGTCAACCAGAGATATTCTCACAAATATAGTGCTCTAATTAGGG
Source organism: Laticauda colubrina (assembly GCA_015471245.1). NCBI lineage: Eukaryota > Metazoa > Chordata > Lepidosauria > Squamata > Elapidae > Laticauda > Laticauda colubrina. The sequence continues at coordinate 1,735,828 of BLBF01000048.1, forward strand.
ATTCTTGTGTGGTTGTTGGTTGTCTCTATTAAAGATAATTGGTGACAAATGTACTGGAGCAGAAGCAACAACAGGTAAATGAAGCTGTTCCATCCGGAAAAACACGAGGTAGACTGGGTTCCAACAACAAGTCTTTATTTATAGTACAGTTGCAAAACGGAACATTGGCTCAAGCCGCGACAGCCCTTTTATACTTTTCTGTCTGCCGGCTTGTAGCCAATGACATTCATTTGATTTTGCCGCCTTTGTGCGGCTTTGGGGATTGGTTCTTTTTGAACCTATCCCCATTAGTTTTTAGTGACTAATCAGAATGGATTATTTGGATTCTACTATTTATATATAGAACACCCCTCCCCTCTTAGTTCAGTCCTACGTGGTGACGTAGTCACGCAGGTAGGTGGGGCTTCTCTTGACTGGACTGGACTTGCACGGTTCATTATTGTTGGAGACTTCGACCAGTTCGGATGGGGTTGCTGTGTCTTCCGTCCTTCTCCATGGAACTGTCTGGAAGGGTGAGTCAGCCATTTTACTGCCACCTGAGTTTTTAGGCCGGCGGTTTTGCCGCTCCCTCCCGTTTCCTCCGGGCAGGTCGAGCTGGCCTGGCTGGCCCCTTCGGATGGACTCTTCTTGCAACTTTCTTCAAACAGTGAGTCTTTTATTTGCTCTTTTTGATTGTTATTATTTTCGGAGTTTAATTTAAACGGTTCTTTATTGATTTCTCGCATTTCCCCCCCCCTTTGGTTTGAATTTCGTTGTGTTTTTCTATGTGTGGTTGTGTGTTTGCATTTCGTTCTATGTTTCGGGAGCGAAGCTGGTCTATGTGCCGCTTCCATTCCCTGCCGTTGTCTACCGTTAGTCGGTAGGATTTGGGGCCTGTTATTTGTGTAATTTGTCCAGGTAGCCATAATGGGTCCCCAGTAAAATTTTTAGCATAAACTAAGTCGCCTATTGCAAAGGTCCTGCATCGGGTAGAGAAGTTGGGGGGGTTTTCTGGTGTGAAATTTGGGTGCAATCTATCTAGATGCAACCTTAGTTTCCTTCCCATCAGTAATTCTGCTGGGGTTTTGTTGGTTGTAGTACTGGGTGTGATATGTTGGAGGGTGAGTAATCGATTTATTTTATTTTGGATATCCCCAGTGTCTATTTTTTCTAAACCCTCCTTGGTAAACCTGACCATTCTCTCTGCCCTACCGTTTGCAGCCAGGTGGGCCGGCGCGGTTAGGGCATGTCTTATACCTAGGGAGGCTAGGTATTGCTCAAATTGGAGACTGGTTAATTGTGGCCTGTTGTCGGACACTAGGACATCCAGTAGGCCATGGGTTGCAAAGAGTTTGTCAAGTTGTTTTATAACGGTTTCTGTTGTCATAGATGGCATAATTTTTACCTCCAGCCAATTAGAGTATGCATCCACGACAATCAGAAACGTATGCCCCTTGGTAGGACCTGCAAAATCAATGTGGATTCGTGACCAGAGGCCTCTTGGGATTTCCCAGTCTCTTATGGGTGCTTTTGGCGGGGACGGCCTGATTCTTTGGCATTTATTGCACGAGTTTACCCAGTATTCAATGTCTCTATCTATACCCGGCCACCAAACGTAGCTTCTAGCAAGGCTTTTCATTTTAACTATCCCTGGGTGGCCTTTGTGAAGCATACCCAGTACTTTGGTTTGTAATTTGTTAGGAATAATTACCCGATCACCCCACAATAAACAACCTTTTTGGATTGAGAGTTCAGTTTGTCTGGTCTGGAAAGGTTTAAAGTTCTCAGTTTTTTGGTTTTCCGGCCAGCCTTTACCTACCCAGTTAAGTACGCGGGCAGTCAATTGGTCTTTTGCAGTGGCTCTGGCGACATCATTCGCAGATATGGGTAGATTGGGGCAAGTCTCTATTTGCAATTCTGTCATTGTTGGTGCCGGGTCTTCCTCTGTTGATGGCAATGGTGCTCTGCTCAAAGCGTCTGCATGGGAAATTTGTTTCCCTGGGCGATGTGTCAGGGTATAGGAATAGGCTGCCAGGAACTCTGACCATCTAGTCATTCGTGGGGACAGAATATTCGGTGTAGGTTTGTTTCCCGCCAAAATTCCTAGTAACGGTTTGTGATCTGTTACGATTTGAAAAGTTCTTCCATATAGGTACTCGTGGAAGCATTTCACTCCGGCGACAATTGCTACTAGAGCTTCTCTGTCCAACTGGCTGTAATTACGCTCAGCTTTGGACAGGGTCTTAGAATAGTATGCGACGGGTGCCTCTCTCCCATCCGGCAATTGGTGGCTCAGGATGGCACCGACTCCGAATGGCGAGGCATCGCAGGTCACCGTCAATGGCAGTGTGTTGCTAAACTGGATAAGAATGGTGTTTGATGTTAATAAGTCTTTTATTCCTTGGAAAGCTTTTTTTTCTCTAAGCCCCCATGTCCAAATTGTTTTCTTGTCCAGTAATCGATGCAATGGTTCCGCTATAGTGGCTTTTTGGGGTAGGAACACATTATAAAAGTTTATCAGTCCCCAAAATGCCTGCAGCTCAGTTTTATTCTTTGGTTCTGGTGCGTCTTTTATAGCTCTTACTTTTTTTTTGGGTGGGGTGTATGCCCTCTCCATCAATTAAATATCCTAAGAACTCGACGCGATCAGTCATTAAGCAGCACTTTTCTTTCTTTACTTTAAGGCCAGATTCTCTGAATTTATTTAGGACCTCTTTAAGTCTTTTCTTTAGTTGTGTTGCATCCTTGGCTGAAATTAGGACTTCGTCAAAGTATGGCACGACCCCTCTTATGCCATTTAGCAGGCGTTCCATGAGGCTCTGGAAAACGCCTGGGGCTACGCTTACTCCAAATTGGAGCCTGTTACATTTGAATGCCCCTTTGTGAGTCACTATTGTTTGTGCTTCCGCCGTTAAGGGCTCTACTGGGAGCTGTTGGTATGCCTGTGCCAGATCTAGTTTGGCGAAAACCTTTCCTCCCTCAAGAGAGTGCAGTAGGTGTTGCACAACTGGCACCGGGTACGCGCTCTGTTGCAACACGTGGTTCAGGGTAGCCTTGTAGTCGCCACAGATTCGAACCGACCCATCTGGCTTAATTGGTGTCACAATTGGTGTTTCCCATTTAGTGTGGTCGACCGGTTCTAAAACCCCTTGATCTATCAATTTATTTAGTTGTTCCTCTATTTTTTCTTTTAAAGCAAAAGGGACCCGTCTGGCCTTTAGTCTTTTAGGGGTTATCTGTGGGTCTAAACTAAATGAAATGGGGGTTCCCCGATACCTGCCTAGGGAGCCGTCGAAGACGTCCTGGAATTCTCAGATCAGGTCTTCTTCTCAGTCAGTTGCGGCCACCCGGTCTACTACGGTCATCCCGATGCCCAATGGTGCAAACCATTTGATACCCAGGAGGCTTGGCCGATCTCGGTAGACTATTGTTAGTGGTAGTACTGTGACATGTTGCCTGTAAGCGATTCGAAAATGTCCCAGGCCGATTACAGGAATTCGGTTTCCCTGATCATCTTTGAGGGTTAGTTTTTGTTTCTGGAGTTCCTTAATTCTGATGTCAGGAATTAATTTTTTGAGAGTGTCCCACGACACCATGGATAGGAACGATCCAGAATCAACTTCCATCTCGCAGGGGCTGTCTTCGATCTTTAGAACTATTTTTACTTTCTTCCCGCTTTCCGTCTGAGCGCTTCCGATAGTGAAAGTTTGGTATGCTTTCTCCCGGTTAGTGGCTTGCCTGTTTCGCTGCCACTTTCTCTCGGAGAGTCTTGGCTCAGGCTTTGCTGGGGAGTCGTTTCGTCTCTTTGGGCTGTAATTCTTTTTGTTTCTGCAGACTTTCTTGATATGCCCCCTTTTCTTGCATGGTCTGCAAATGGCATCGAGGAATCTGCAATCGGCTCAGGGATGGTTTCCCCCACAGCCAGCACATTCCCGCCGATTTCTATTTTCACGCCCTTTCTTGTTGGCATATAGGCGGTGGATTTCGTCGTCTTCCTCCCCGGATTCTGATGTCTCTTCGAGTTCTTCGTAATGAGAGGTTGTGGGAGGTTGTTTTTTTCCTCTGGCCGGGCTTTTTCATTGTTACTTGCATTCATTTGTTTCATCTTATCAGATGATTTTTTTGGCGGCTTCAGCAGCCGAGGCTTCTGCAATAGCTTCAGCTACTGATATGTTGGGTTTGTTCAGTAGTTTGCTCTGTATGGTTGAGTCTCTTAATCCCAATATCACTCGATCCCGCATCGCTTCATCTAAGTTAAGAAACCCGCACGCTCCCCCTATTTGGCGTAGTGCGGCTACAAAATCAGCGATGGTTTCGCCTTCTTTCTGGTCTCTCTGATAAAACTCATGCCGCTTTATCAGGTTTGACACTACTGGTGCATAGTGGGCCTTTAATGTTCTTTGGAGCTCGGTCCACGTCAGTTGTTTGACATCTCGGGGCTTTGCCAAAGCCTTGGCCATTTTAAAAATCGCGGGCCCACAGTGTGTCAAGAAGACGGCTCTTTTTTGTTGGTCTGAGATTTCCTCCATCTCTAGGTACATCTGGAAACGGTCTACGTAAGATTCCCAATCTTCTTCATTGGGGTTGAAGGGTGCGGGCGGCACATTGTTTCCGTCCATTTCTCTTTGTCTGGCTTGTCTGTCACCGCGTGCTCCGTCTCGCATTTAGGACGATCCCACCCTCGTCGCCAGTGTTCCGTCCGGAAAAACATGAGGTAGACTGGGTTCCAACAACAAGTCTTTATTTATAGTATAGTCGCAAAACGGAACATTGGCTCAAGCCGCGACAGCCCTTTTATACTTTTCTGTCTGCCGGCTTGTAGCCAATGACATTCATTTGATTTTGCCACCTTTGTGCGGCTTTGGGGATTGGTTCTTTTTGAACCTATCCCCATTAGTTTTTAGTGACCAATCAGAATGGGTTATATGGATTCTACTATTTATATACAGAACAGAAGCCATGATAGTAAGAACATGTGAGATCCATCTATACACAGATTCTAAAAAAAAAAAAAAAAATCATTGATGAGATTCTGAACTTCTTATTTCTCTAATATTTTCACATGGATATATTATCATGCAAGCACATCCAAACATATTTCCCATAAATGTAACTCTTGACTAAATGTAAAGACTTATTTTTGTAAGTGTGGCACAAATTTACAGTCATTTTCTCTCATGCAAACAATTACTGAGATCTTAATTATTAATTCTGAGTCTCTGAAGTTTACAGCTCTTTATTTGGTACATTGTAAACAAGACTTAATGGATGCAATTTAAAGTCCTTTCCAATAATCTTCCAAACAAAAATTTCTTTAATAGTTTTTTCATGCATATTCATGGAAAGGCTGATTAAATAGAGCAAGGCTTTAACTTCTAAGTATTTGCTGCAGCATGTTTTATATTCTGTCGGAATTTAACTGGACTTCCAGCTAGGAAAAAAATCTTAAGCAAGCAAATCTAATTCACATCTTCTAAACTAATATGCAGAACAAGAATATTTACCTTGCAGACTATATGTGTATTGTTACAATGCACTATTTTGAAAATGAGATCTTACGAGATTATTATTAAATGTGGATGAAGCACAGGGCCTGGTTCACATATCCCACTAAGCCAAAATCAAGTCAGCCTCTTTCAAGAGAATTGTAAATGAGGCATGCCACATACAACGTTGTTCTGAAAGTATATTGATTTCATTTTTTGAGAGTAAAAAATATGAAATTTTTATTTATACTAAGAATAGTCTGGTACAAATTGAGAAGATGAAGATAAGCTTTTTTGAGATTTTTGGTCAAAGTTTCTTAGCATTTTTCTTTGACCATTCTTTGTATGGTGCTTAGAATCCACCTCAATACTATTGGGCCTTGTGGGATTTCCAGTTTATTTATTTATTCAAAAGACTGATCAAACATTCTTCAACATACATGGAACAAATGCAATAAAGAAATTAGGTGATATAACAACAAAGAAACAAAGAAATTAGGTTGTTTAGAATAACTCAAGGCTGCTGTTAACTTTTCAATAAAAGCACAGCTACCCTTCCAGAAATGAAACCACTGGAAAGTATTAAGCCAACTTTTCTTGATTTAAAAAAAGGATTAAAATTTATGCTAAGAGAACTTTACTCAGTAGGAAGAATAGTAACCAGAATTCTATATTTGGGAGGATATCTCTGGTTGACATTAATCAATACTAATTGATATTAATATTAATTAGAAATATTCTATATCTTTGATAAACAGTTAGTTCATAAATAGAAAGCAAATAAATCTCAACTACCCAAAATAGGTAGTTTTGTTGTTCCTTCAACATTGAAGATGTGCTGTTGGGTATGAGAGATATTCCTGTCTCCATGTTTTATGATCCATGATTCTTAAAAACAGAAATTATATTTTGTATATATAATTCAAGAGTTTATTCACATCTGTTAATTATATTGATCTTTATAACACCATAGCAACACATTTACAGATACTAAAGCAAAATGAGGTAATAAAGGGACAAACCCCTATTCATCAGTATATGTTGCCATATAATTTTAAACTTTTAGCAGATAAGGTCAATGGTTGGTTCTTTTTAAACATTTCTCTGGGTTATATAGGAATTGGGAGAATTTTTTTATTAAAACATTCATAAATCATACTATACATTCAGTAAAATCCTGTTTTAGGATACTCTTTAAATTGCTTGTTTTCAAGCATTGTAGATTTACAAACATATTCCAACACTAACTATAATTCAGATATTTTAAATGCTAGTAATTCATCTGGACCAAACTGAAGCCCATGTTTTAATTTAATACATTACTACTTCTCAATTGTAGTTAGCATAAGTTCCTCTTGCAAATTTCAAATGGTTTGAAAATCAAATAGAAAGTTAATTTTAAAGTATTAACATGACCACATATAAAAAGATTTATCTTTGCTATTGAAACTGAAATTGCCATAGAACAATGGTTGCCCTAGAATAATGATCAAGATTTTACAAAATATGTATTAAGATCATCCAAATATGTTTTGCAGCCTTTAATACTGAAATGCAAACAGTTTTTTAAAAAAAAAACAGAGCAAGATCTTGCATTATGTCAATGTCATATAATAACTTTCTAATTTGTTTGTTGTTCTCTTCCACAGATCTATAAAGATTAATGACAAAGTTTAAAATCAGGAAAGTTGAACCCATCTATCATCATATGGCAGCAAAAATGTAGACTAAGAAAATATATGGATTTCCTTTCCATAAAAGACAAAAGACATAAAAGAAATTAATATCATATTAATCTTTAAAGAAATTAAAACTATTAACATAATACCTCAACATAAATATATCAGTCTTGAAGTAATATCCATTTTATAACGCTCATCTTTTCCCATAACATAATGGACTTTTTAACTAAGTTTTGATAATTTTTTATATCAAATAAATAGTAGTCATATACTTTATCTAGAAATGAAGATGTTTTCCTAGTATAATTGTTCCCAGACATTTAAAAGAATTCTTCTATTTTCTGACCAGAAATTTAATTTGTACCCCCAATAAATTCAGTCATTTTAAAAGTTATATCACGATAGTTTTCAAAGTAACAAGAAATTATATTCTTTTCCTTATCAATCTGGATTAAATTCAGATAAGAATGAAAGCTATCTTGCAAATAAAGGAAAGTTCTTTTCTCTAATTTCTGTTTTTTCAAATCCACAATTAATAGAGAGAGTCAGTACTTGAGAGAGGAAAACTTCTCTTTATCAACTTGAATAGTGAAAAAAAATTACTAGCTAGTTGGGGAGAGGAATCTTTCATCATATTTCTGTATTCCAAACCTGAAGTTTCTGAACATAATTTACTTGATAATGTTTACAAATAGCTCAAATTAGCTGGATGTTAATATTTTGAATAAATCACTTTGGTCATTTTAAAGATATTGAGCCATTGTTGTTTTTTAAAATATTGTATTAATTTAGGACTGGCAATCATTTCAAATCTTTGGTGACCTCCTTAGAAATACTCTGCAGTCTTGATCAATTTGATCTAGAGAAACTTCAGTGAGATCCCATATGAGATTTTCAAAAATTATTGAAAGCTTAAGGTTCACATGTAAGATTTGCAGGATTACATTTATTGATGCCCTGTTTTCATATATAGGAAAGACATATTTCAGTGACTATCTCATGTCCCCAGACAAAGGTCCAGGGATTTAAATGTGAAGTAGTCAATCAAATAAGAAATCAAACCAGAGTACAAACATCACAATAAAGTTGTTTAGTAAAGGTCCTTCTGTGTTCCTTTTGGGGCGAACTACATCTTCTGGCCATATCCTATCTCAGCAACCAAAAAGGTTAATGCAATTCTAAATTGCATTAACAGAGGGATACAATTGAGATCAAGTGAGGTACTAATACCACTCTGTAAAGCCTTAGTAAGACCATACCATGAGTGCTGCATCCAGTTTTGGTCAACTACATTATAAAAAATATGTTGAAACTCTAGAAAAAGTACAGAGAAGAACAACCACAATGATTAGGAGACTGGAGACTAAAACATATGAAGAACAGTTACAGGAATTGAGCATGGCTAGTCGAGTGAAGAGAAGGATCAGGGAAAACAGGATAGCAGTATTCCAGTATTTGAGGGGCTGCCACAGAGAGGAGGGAGGGGTCAAGCTATTTTCCAAGGTACTCAAAGGCCAAAGGGAATAATGGATGGAAACTGAACAATGAGAGATTTAACCTGGAAATAAGGAGAAGCTTTCTGATAGTGAGAACAATCAACCAATGGAACAGCTTGCCCTCGGAAGTTGTGGGAGCGCCAACACTTGAGATTGGGCTCACATCTGTCAGAAATGGTGTAGGGTCTCCTGCTTGGGCAGGGGGTTAGACTAGATGACCTACAAGGTCTCTTCCAACTCTGATTATCAGTTATCTGTTTATTATCTGTTATCCTTTCTCAGGAAAATGAAGTTTTAAAATGTTGGAAGTCTGGCTTGAAAAACTAACATTCCTCCTCTTTTCTGATAGTATGAAATCACAGCCAAGGCAACTATCAGAAAACAATTAGAATGTCTTTGTATTATCCATTTTTAGATCCACTTCCCTTTAAAGGCATTCATAACAAAATTGCATGGAGTCTCTGAGGATCATCTAGCAAAGCACAACACATGAATACAGGTTTTGGTTATCCTACCCTGCTACCAAAGGCAAAGCACAATTCTTAGAGCTGTCTCTAAGCAGTGGTCCCTTGTGTCGGTCTTTTATCAGTAAAACCAGCCTGCCAGATTTCACAACGGACAATGATGTGTACTGGAAGGACAAATCCACACAAAGGATTATTGATGGTATCATTCCAATTAAGCTCTTGGAGGGAAGCCTCTGTTAGCAGAGTCCCCTAAGTTTGTCAAATGACCTTTCTTTGCACTGAAAAAGAGAGATGTATGAGACAAGTCATATTTTTTTTCTCTTTGTCAAGGTAATTAATGGCATATTTTATTCAAAGGAGCTCTTGCATAATAAGAAGATCCCATTGGAATCACTGGGAGCTAGTCATGAGGTCTTGAGCTGGTCGAGACATTGAAATGTTGAGGCAAAGTCATAGGTAACATCAAAACCCTGGCTGCACTTGGAAGAATTAAATCCATATTTCTGCCTTAGTCATCCCATTCCTGATTCAGGGTAGTAGCAGAGTCCTCTGTTGAGCAAGAGAACTCTGAGAATGATCTTGTTGAGCACAAAGAAGTCAATGTGAAGCTTGCTTAATTGATTGATATGCTTGATATGCTTGATACTGATAGATATGCTTACTTATAAATACTTTTTTTATTTTAAACAAAGCTAGCATAGAAGTAAGGGGGGAGGAATGTGAGAGTTTGGGAAATAAAGGGTTAACAATAGGTAAGAGAATATTTCTACAAATAGGAGAATATTCAGATATGAGAATGCAAATTTAAATAAGGAAGGAACTGGGAGGAAAGCAGAGAAGACATTGGAAGAGGGTTAATTTTAGAGCTTGCAATTTGCAATGAGTTATTGTAATTGCAGGACAGATATGCCCTTTCTTGAGGGTGATTTGGAGGTGATTTATTAATTTGGAGAAATAAATTCAGTGTACCATTCCTAAAGTTGATTTAGACTTCTAGAGTTCAAGAAGACTGAGGCCAAAATCTCTGAAGGACTTATTTTCTTTTCATGAATTTTCCTATTTAATCTAACGCAGGAGATTTAAAAATTCTCTTGGTTCTCTAAAACTTCTTTCTAGCTAATTGTCTTTTATCAAATCTGTTGGATTTTCAAAATATTCTCAGCAAACTTTCACTTCTGTGTTGATTTTATTTATGTATTCGATTGTTTAATCGGATAGGTTCTTATTCAAAGCTACTTTAGAATAATGTAATAAAAAAGTGGCATATATAAAACTCAGAATATTAAAAAGTGAGTGAGTGTGTTTGTGTCACAAGTGTGGGTAGTTTCCTGGTCCTGGCTGGAATTCCTGCTCCTCTGTAATTTGGCAGAAGACAAATTCCTTGGCAGTAATACACTCTCTAGCTTTTCCATGTATAAGAATCTCACATATTTTAATCAATGCACTTGGAAGCATAGCCCTGCCTTAGTGAATAGGATCACTAACTGTATAATTATAGTAATGATCAGCACTTTAAGTGGATTAGACCCAGCCAATTATAGGTAGTGACTTGGAAGGTTGAATCTATCATTGTGAAACAGTAGTGTTGATTATGCTAGATGGTCTTTCTGCATCCTTCGGCTTGTTTCAGGGATGGGGGAAACAAGTACACAAATACAAAGGTAAAGAAATACATAAGATCACACCCAAATTGCTTTTATTTCATATTCATTGCATCATGGATTCCACTGTATTTGCAATTTTGCTAAGCTTATTTTTAATTACCGAATCGACAAAATCTCGTGTCCCTAGAATTAGCATAGTTGGAGTTTTTGAGGAACATAATTATTGGCATTTATGAATAATGTATAGAATCAAAATATGATGGCTCTAAGTGCAAGTCCTGCCACTCTTGGGCAAGCTGGAGGAAAATATAAAAATCTAAGTAGCAAAAAAAAAAAAGGCAGAAAGTGAAGTAAGGACTATTCGTTTTGTAGGAAAAGACCAGCCAATCAAAGGATATAGCAGAGGGGAAAAGCTAAGATCAGGGCAGCCTGTTATTATCCAGAATCTGTTCAACCACCATCCTCCTGTTGGAAGTTATAACCCACTCCCCTCCTAGAAAAATGAAATACTTTAGGATATTTTATAGGTATATCCTATACATTAGGATATTTTAAAAGAGCAGAATATTTCCCCTGAAGGAGAAGTAGAAACTCAGAAGCAGAAACTCACATCAGAAGTAGAAGCTCGCCCCCTGTGGCCCAACAAAGGGTATAAAACTAGGGGTCTCTCAGCATTTCACCCCTTCTTTTCCTTCACCCAACATTTTGTAGTATGTGATCATCCTTTTCACTTTGGAGCTCCAAGCCATGTGGTCCTGTCCACCATTAAGCCATCTTTCCAAGCTGTCACCATGTTTCCAGTGTCTTTCTTCCCCACTCGGAATTGAACCCGGAAGGATATTTCTTCCAACACTCCTCAATTCCAGATTGTGTGGCCTTAAGTAATCGATAACCAACAAGGTCCAGTCATTTGAAAATGGCAGAATCTTCTGTCTATGTTGAAACCTGACACTGTGGGTTGAAAAATATCAGAGTGGGAATCCAAGATGTTTACTGTAAGATCCCTTTTACATCTTGGGTTTATGACTGTTTTCTAATGGTTAAGCGTTTCTGAGCCTAAACTGAAGCGATACTGTAATCATTTGAGTACCCTCCCTTGGAGTTAATCCAAGGAAGTTCTCAGCAGGACCAAGATCTGAATGTGTGATGGAGCAGCCAAGGAAACAATGCATGATTGATTCTTTATTGATGAAGAGTTGATTTCTGGTTGCATGTATTCTAAGGAAGAAAAGAGATTCTCAGTCAGATAAGTCTCTCCTAGCCAGCTGCTATTGCTGACATCCTCCAAAGGGAGACAAGTAAAATCCAAAAAGACAATAAGAAGTTAAGTACTGTTTTCCAGCTAAGCTAATCAGTTTTTTCTGAAGATGAAAGGATGTGTGCCAAACGAAAATCAATGCCCTAAATCAACGAGCTGCATGTCTGAGCCTTGCCAAAGTGTCAGCTGCTAACAAGGGAATAAAGAAAACAGTTATTGGATACTTAGGAGTGCTTTGTAAGTGCTTGTGTAAAATAGCATATTTAATTTACTGCACTGTTATAAGCTTTATTGGGCTTTATAGTTATTTCAGTAAGGAAGCTAAAAATAAGTTGTCTCCTTCCATTGCTTTGAAAAGGCTTATTGTTTGAGCCTTACTAGTTTATAGATCTGTAGAACATTATTATTCAGCATTGACAACTGTTTTTTCTGATATTTATAGTTTGATGTATCTTCATCACTTCTGCTGCTCTACACACCTGTCCTCTTCATCCATCCTTTATTGCAGCCTTTCTCCTTCTTTTGGGGTCTTTTTCCTGTTGTTCTTCTGATCCATCTCCTCTCACATGATCCAATCCCCATTTCTTACATTTTTTTAATGTTCTCACAGTATCAGTTACCTTGTTCAGCTTCTGTTTTCCGAGACTAGTCCTTTTTCCCTATATTTTCTTTTTACTTTCTATCTCTGCTAGATTCAGTTAGATGAAAATACAAAAATTGTAAGGAAGCAAGAGCAGCCAAGGTGGATCTGATTAACATCCCATTAGGTCTATTCCTTAATGGGGCATAAATGCGATACCATTAATATTGTTCTCAAGAGGGAAAAATCATGGCACAAATAGCATAAAGCTTCTTACAATCCATGAATTTGATAACAGAGTCCCTATACATACACATGACTGTTGCAAACATAAGTATACAAATAAAACACACACACACACACACACACATATATATGTTTTATTTGTATACTTACGTTTGCAATAGTCATATGTATAAATATGTTGCATAATGTTTTTATTTGTATATGCACTTTTGCAATAGTCATTTTAAAAAATGACTATTTTTATTTTATTTTAATTTAAAATTAAATTAATTTGAATTTTTTAATATAAAAACAAGGACCTACTGGTTAAGGCTGCATTTGCCAACTAGTGATATTGTCTCATTTGGTAGTAATTTTTTCTTTCTCTCTTTAAAGATGTGAATTTTGCCACACAATATCACAGTCTTCAGCAAACAATTACCTTCAATAACCATAGAGAGGAAACTCTCTATGCATTTTTTTATTTATCCAAACCTCCAATCAGCCCTCAAATTCTCTAAATAACCCAGATTGTCTTAGGAACAAGCTGTGTGTCCTGTTGTTTGGGTTTTTAAAGTTGGAATTCAGCAGAATCTCCAGCACTTTATGAAAATGTATTGATTTTGATTACATTCAAGATGGATTTTGGAACCATGTAAAGGGACAAAAATGCAGACATCTCATTATTATGTCTGATCAGTTTCTAACCCTGTTCTTTGGATCTTCTGCTGGTACACCTATTACAGCAATAATTGAAGTCATCACATTGACTGTTCAATGTGAATAGTCATCACATTGACATGCTATTCGTCTTTTTTTTTCTCTTTTCTTCCATCCTTTCCAGTATTATTAGGTTTTCAAGAAATCTAGGTTGCATAATGCAGCAAAAATAAGATAATTTGTGTTTGATCACTTATCTCATATAAGAATTCTGGATAGATCTGTTTTGTAATACATTTATTTGTTTTCTTGACTGTCCATAGTATTCCCATGAATTCTCTAAGCTCAAAAATGTCAGTACTCTTTCTATCCTGCTTCTTCAAAGTCCAACTTTGCCCATAGAGTGTCACACAAAAATTCCTGGTCTAGTCATCTTTGATCTTTGTGGGTACAGACCCTTTCCCAGTTCCAAGAGTTATGGAATACTTTCCTTGTTTTTCTTTCTGTTTTTACCTTCAGTGTCTTAACAGTTTTCATACAACTGTTGTCTCTTTCTAGTCACTTCTGAAATTCTTTTTAATAAATTCTTCTTTTTTCTTACCTGAGATCTTTATGATTCTTGACCTTGACTCCTCCTCTCTACTTGACAATTTCCACTATTTGATTTGACATCTAGTTTGTTTGCTGCTTGATTTTCTGCAATCTGTTTTATATGAAGACTTTACAGATTCTTTAATTTAACTTTACAGTTCTTCTGCTTCCCTATCAATCATTGATGACTGAGTAAATAGTTTCATTGGCAGAAATTGATAAAATGTTCTCCTATTTCAGTGCACTGTTTTAGTCCAAATACTGTATAATTCAATTATGTTTTCCTCCTTTTTCCAAAATTCTAATTTTCAGCAATAAGCAGCACATCTTGTTTGAATTGGCCTCCCTCTCTTCTGCAGCAATGGTTGGCCCATTATGCTTTGATAATGATAGTTGGATAATAGGTCCTTACTCACAGTCACTCATGCCCTGGTCACTTCCCTTCTTGATTATTGAAATGTGCTCCACATAGGGCTGCCCTTGAAGAGCATCCAGAAGCTCTAGTTGATGCAAAATGCAGCGGCCCACATGGTTTTGTGCAGACCCCGGTGTGCACATGTTTCATTTCTCCTGCAGGAACTGCATTGGTTGCCGATTTGCTTCTGGGTGCAATTCAAGGTGCTGGTTGTTACCTTTAAAGACCTTCATGGCTTGAGTACGGGTTATCTGAGGAAACATCTCTTGCCAGTCACATCTACCTGACCCATTAGGGCTGGTTTTTAACACCTGGTTTTGCCAGCGGGGTTGGAGAACCCAGAGAGGGATGGGGCCCATCAAATGGCTAGTATGACCTGCAGTCATCAGGGCAGGGTTGTGAGTTGGTTTTTGTTTTTTGTTTTGTTTTGTTTTTTGTTTTCCCAAATTTTGTTCTGTTGTACTTTACTAATTAATTTGATTCTTTTTGTCAGTTTTTATTGTTTTTTATTTTTATTTTTTGTTTTAAATATGGTTTTACATTGAGTAAGCTGCCTCGAGTCGCCATGGGTGAAGAGGCGGCAATATAAATTAAATAATTAAATAATTAATTTAAATAAATAAATAATACTAAACTTGGAAGTTAATGTGTTCTGCTGCATAACAAAGATGAGTACATAAGCAGACAGGTTTAGGTCTGATCTGGAAGTGGTGGAAAGTTTATATATGATTATACCCTCTGCTTACAGCCTCAATGAACCTATCTTCACTGCTGGTTTAAGAAAAGCAGCACAGTCTACAACAGAATTATTGCAAAGAAGAAAGTGATGACTTCACTCTGTCTCAGCAACCATATGAATGCAAAGCAAATAACTAAGCATGTTAGATTGAACATGTGTCCCACTCCTTACTTAGAATGACATTTTCACCCGAACTTTACTTGTTAATGTAAAGTGGCTAATCAAAGCTATTGTCATCCTGCCATCACCCTATAAAATAGAATAGAATTCTTTATTGGCGAAGTGTGATTGGACACACAAGGAATTTGTCTTGATGCAAATGCTCTCAGTGTACATAAAAGAAAAGATACATTCATCAAGAATCATCAAATACAACACTTAATAATAGTCATAGGATACAGTAAGCAATCAAATCATACTAGGAAACAGTCCATATAAATCGTAAGGATACAAGTGACAAAGTTACAGTCATACAGTCAAAAGTGGGAGGGGATGGGTGATAAGGAATGATGAAAAGATTAACAATAATAGTAGTGCAGACTTTGTAATAGTTGGACAGTGTTGAGGGAATTATTTGTTTAGCAGAGTTATTAAACAGATGTAACTCCTCTACCTTCCTTGTTTAAAAATGTACAAATTTTTTGTGCCTGTAAGAGAATTCTGGAATGGAATGAGCACTAAAAGATCAACTCATGCTATAAAGCAGAGGCTAAAGGATTAAGGTTAAATATGCATTATAAGAGAAGATCAAAACTCACCCAGTTTCTGGTAGATACAGGATTAAATAGAGAGCTTTTAATCATTAATCATTTACTTTACCTTTCAAAAGAAAAGAAGTAGAGAGTCAGCTTTTATTGTATTGCCTTTCTAGATTTTTAGATTTTAAAACTAAAGACAAACAGAAGAATTGCATTAAAGTTTAAGTTGTTGTAATGTTTGTGTTTGGATCTCAATTTCACCTGCCTTCCTACATATATTTTATATGTATGTCATAGATCGGGGTGGATAACATTTTTCAGTTCCTGTGCCGACATTAACCGACACAGTCATGGATGATATGATTGTCCATAGAGTTCTTGTCCAGGTGTTAGGTAGGGAGTTCTTTATTATGCATAATCACACCATAAATGTATGTTCTGTTTCCATAAAGTCAAATATTGAAAATTCTGAAATAAAGAAACAAAATGTCCTCAAATCAAAATTAACTGCTGGTAAATACATATGGGTAGTTTGTAACAATGTGGAAAAGACTTGACAACGGTTTATTCTGGGATTGTTTTGCAACACCACTTTTTTGGTCTACAACCCAAGAATTCCCTGATGGTTTCCCATTCAAGTCCTAACCAGATTTAATACTGTTCAGTTTCCAAGTCTAGACAAGGTTGACCAATTTTTGCCATCTGTTGAATCTGAATCTACTATAAGATAAAAGTGCATCAAATTAGTGTTTGTACCACAATGCTGACTTGCGTCATTGTATAAATCAACATTTCAGCAAGACTTCAATTTCTAAGCAAGCTCCATATCAAGTTTATATTGTCAACTTGGTAGTTATGCAGCATAGCTGTCATTTTAAGCATAAGGTAGTAGGAAACCAATTGATGCTATTAATTAGAAGACAAATAACCTTTTCTAATAAGGTTCTTGTTGTGTATAAAATAGTTTACTCCAAATCCTCTAAATATGATTGGCTAGAAAAGCCGGCATAGGGATTGGTTCACTAGGAACCAATCCAAAAGAGCCGCCAAAAGGCGGTTAAATCAAACAACCATCATTGGCTACAAGCCGGCAGGCAAGCCATATATAAAGGCTGCCGCGGCTAGAGCCAATCTGTTCCATTTAACTTTAAACTGTTGAAATAAAGAATTTACTGTTGGAACCCGGTCTACCTCACGTTTTTCCAGACGGAACACTGGCGACGAGGGTGGGATCGTCCTAAAACATGAGACTGTGCACGTGGCAAATTGAAATCCAGGCTTGAAGCGATGGCCGGAAATAATGCACCGCCCGCACCCTTCAACCCCAATGAAGAGGATTGGGAATCCTACGTAGACCATTTTCAAATGTACTTAGAAAGTAATGAGATGGAAGAGATCTCAGACCAGTGTAAGAAGGCTGTCTTCTTAACGCATTGCGGACCAATGGTATTCAAAATGGCCAAGGCATTGGCAAAGCCCAGAGACGTAAAACAAATGACCTGGCCCGAACTCCAGCGAATGTTAAAGGCTCACTATGCACCAGTGGTGTCAAACAGAAGGCAAGACCATCGCTGATTTTGTGGCAGCCCTCCGACAACTGGGGGGAGCGTGCGAATTCCTGAACTAAGATGAAGCCATGCGAGATCGAGTGGTATTGGGTCTAAAAGACTCTAATTTACAAAGTAAATTGCTAAATAAACCCAATATAACAGAGGCTGAAGCAATCGCAGAAGCCACAGCCACAGAAGCCGTGAAAAAGTCAGCAGCCACCATGAAACAAATGAATGCGAATAATGACTAAACGAGCCTAACCAGAGGGAAGAAGCAATTTCCCACCACTACACACTATGAAGATTTTGACGAGACATCAGTATCCAGAGAGGATGACGATGAGGTCCACCGCCTGCACGCCAACAAAAAAAGGCACGAAAAAAAAAACTGGCGGGAATGCGCTGGGTGCGGAGGAAACCACCCTCAAGCTGATTGCAGATTCCTTGATGCCATCTGCTGAGCTTGCAAGAAAAGGGGACTCATCGAGAAAGTCTGTAGGAATCGAAAAAATAACAGCCCTAACAGACGCAGCAACTCTCCCACACAAGCTGAATCAAAACAAGCCGAGAGAAAGTGGGAGCGCAACAAACGAGACAGTAACCAAGAAAAGACCCATCAAACTGTCACTATCGGAAGCGCTCAGACGGAAAGCGGGAAAAAAGTTAAAGTCTTGGAAAAAATGAAGGCAGCCCCTGTGAGATGGAAGTTGATTCAGGGTCTTTCCTGTCAATGGTGTCGTGGGACAAAATCAGACAACTGGTCCCAAATATCAAACTAAAAGAGCTCCAGAAACAAAAATTAACTCTGAAGGACTACCAGGGGAATCGAATCCCTGTGGTAGGTCTAGGACATTTCTGAGTCGCTTACAAGCAACATGTCAAAGTCCTGCCTCTGATAATAGTCGACCGAGACCGACCCAGTCTCCTGGGCATCGAATGGTTCGCACCATTGGGCATTGGGATGACCGGAATGGACCGCGTGGCCGCAACCGACTGGGAAGAAAACCTGATCCACAAGTTCCAGGACGTTTTCAATGGCTCCCTAGGCAGGCATCGGGGGACCCCAATTTCCTTTAGCTTAGACCCTCAGGTGTCCCCTAGAAGATTAAAGGCCAGACGAGTCCCCTTTGCATTAAAAGCGAAAATAGAGGAACAATTGGATAAATTAATTGACCAAGGGGTTTTGGAACCTGTTGACCATGCTAAATGGGAGACGCCAATAGTAACACCGGTTAAACCTGATGGGTTGGTACGCATCTGTGGAGACTACAAGGCTACCCTGAACCATGCGCTGCAACAATGCGCATACCCGGTGCCAGTCGTGCAACATTTGCTACACTCACTCGGGGGAGGAAAAAATTTTACCAAATTAGATCTAGCACAACTTACCAACAGCTTCCAATAGACCCCTTAACGGCCGAGGCACAGACAATAGTGACTCACAAAGGGGCATTCAAGTGTAACAGACTTCAATTTGGAGTGAGCGTTGCCCCAGGCGTTTTCCAAAGCCTCATGGAACGCCTATTAAATGGAATAAAAGGGGTCGTACCATATTTTGATGACGTCCTGATTTCGGCTAAAGATACGACTCAACTAGAAAATAGACTAAGAGATTTACTAACAAAATTTAGAGAATCCGGTCTGAAAGTTAAAAAAGAAAAATGCTATTTAATGACTGATCACGTCGAATTCCTTGGCTACTTAATTGACAGAGAGGGTATACACCCTACTGAAAAAAAAGTCAAAGCCATTAAAGATGCACCATAGCCAAAAAACAAAACGGAATTGCAGGCATTTTTGGGTCTAATAAATTTCTATAACGTATTCCTCCCCCAAAAAGCAACAATAGCAGAACCATTACACCATTTGCTAGATAAGAATACTAATTGGACTTGGGGTCATAGAGAACAAAAGGCATTCCAGAAAATAAAAAATTTATTAACATCAAACACTGTTCTTATCCAGTTTAGTAACACACTTCCATTGATGGTAACCTGCGACGCCTCACCGTTTGGAGTCGGTGCCATCCTGAGCCACCAATCACCAGATGGGAGAGAGGCACCCATCTCTTTTTACTCAAAGACTCTGTCCAAAACAGAACGTAACTATCGCCAACTAGACAGAGAAGCCCTGGCAATCGTCGCCGGAGTGAAACGTTTTCACGAATACCTTTATGGAAGAACATTTTTTATTGTAATGGACCATAAATCGTTACTAGAAATTCTGGTGGGAAACAAGCCTACACCGAACATTTTATCCCCCCAGATGACTAGATGGTCAGAATTCCTAGCAGCATACTCTTACACATTGACACATCGACCCGGGAAGCAAATCTCCCATGCAGACGCATTAAGCAGAGCATCATTGCCGATGACAGAGGAAGACCCGGTGCCAACAATGGCCACCCTGCAAATAGAAACATGCCCCGAATACCAATATCTGCAAACGATGTCGCCAGAGCCATCGCAAAGGACCCAGTGACTGCCCGCATATTAAACTGGGTAGGTAAAGGCTGGCCGGAAAACCAAAAAACTGAAAACTTTAAACCTTTCCGGACCAGACAAACCGAACTCTCAATTCAAAAAGGTTGTTTATTGTGGGGTGATCGGGTAGTAAACCCTCCTAAATTACAGACTAGAGTGTTGGGAATGCTTCACAAGGGCCACCCTGGTATCGTAAAAATGAAAAGCCTCGCTAGAAGCTATGTCTGGTGGCCTGGTATAGAGAAAGACATCGAATACTGGGTTGCTACTTGTACTAAATGTCAGAAAACCAGCCTTCCCCACCACAAGCACCCATCAAGGACTGGGAGACCCCACGAGGCCTCTGGTCTCGGATCCACATTGATTTCGCGGGTCCTACTAGGGGGCATACCTTTTTAATTGTCGTAGATGCATACTCAAATTGGCTGGAGGTTGTAGTAATGTCATCTACGACAACCGAGGCGGTCTTTAAACAACTTAACAAACTCGTCGCAATCCATGGATTGCCGGACATCCTAGTGTCCGACAACGGGCCACAATTAACAGCCATCCAATTTGAACAATACCTAGCCTCCCTAGATATACGCCATGCACTAACTGCGCCGGCCCACCCGGCTGCAAATGGTAGGGCAGAGAGAATGGTCAGGTTTACTAAAGAGGGTTTAGAGAAAATGGACCTTGGGGATGTCCAGGATAAAATTGCCTACTCACCCTCCAACATATCACACCCAGCACTGTAACCAACAAAAGCCCAGCGGAATTATTAATGGGAAGAAAACTTAGGTCGCAATTAGACAGGTTGCACCCAAATTACACTTTGGGAAGACCCCCTGACTCCTCCAGCCATTTCTGAACATTTGAAATCGGCGACCTAGTCTACGCAAAAAAAATCACCAAGGACCCCCTATGGCTTCCAGGCACAATCACACAACTCACAGGCCCCCGGTCCTACCGACTAACCATAGACGATGGCAGGGAATGGAAGCGGCACATAGACCAACTTCATTCCCGAACATTGAAAGAAATACAAACTCACAACCACAAATAATAAAAAATGACGAAAACAAAACCAATGAAGGGGAGAAATACAAGAAAATAATAAAGAACTTTTAAAAATAAACCCAGAACATCTAAACAATCAAAAAGAGCAAAAAGGAAACTTACGGTTAGATGAGACTTGCGGAAAAAATCCAGACAAAGGGGCCAGCCGAGCCAGCTCGACCTGCCCGGAGAAGCCAGGAGCGAGCGGCAAAACCACCGGCCTGAGAAACTCAAGCGGTAGTAAAATGGCCGACTCACCCTTCCAGGCGGTTCCATGGAAAAGAACTAGAGAGACAGCAACCCCATCCGAACCGGTTGAAGTCTCCAGCGAAAATGAATTGTGCAAGTCCAGTAGAATCAGAAGAAGCCCCACCTATCTGCAAGACTACGTCACCACGTAGGACTAAACCAAGGGGGGGAGGGGTATTCTGTATAAAATAGTTTACTCCAAATTCTCTAAATATGATTGGCTAGAAAAGCCGGCATAGGTATTGGTTCACTGGGAACCAATCCAAAAGAGCTGCCAAAAGGCAGTTAAATCAACCATCATTGGCTGCAAGCCGGCAGGCAAGCCGTATATAAAGGCTGCCGCAGCTAGAGCCGATCTGTTCCGTTTAACTTTAAACTGTTGAAATAAAGATTTTACTGTTGGAACCCGGTCTACCTCGCGTTTTTACGGACGGAACAGTTCTGATTATATATAATTCTATCCCTGAAGAACAAAACAATAACAGCTTTCTGAAGTGCATGCCATAATCTTCAGTCTCTTTTAAGCTTAAAATAGAATGATGATTTTGAAACATGCACTGACAGAAGACACCTGGCCAATAACTAATCCTAAAATGGCAATATATTATTTCTAGTATCCAAGGCAATATGATTATGGATGCCACTATTTCAAGGAATGTAAGGATTCTATGACATCATTTCCTGCTTTAGAGCATCTGGGAAGCATTTGACTGCCAGGAAATAAAACTGATAAAAAAGAACCCAGGCCAAGGAAAGTGGTTATGCTAACATTGAATAGATATTTCCCGGTCTCAAGGCTACAAAAGGAATGGCTTTCGGTTGTCTTAAAAAGATAGAAGGAAAAGGCCTAAACTTTGAGAGATGATGATAGACAGATAAATGATAGATGGTAAAAAGATGCTTTGCTTTCAGTGTATTAAAATAAGCAGGCCTTCTGTGTTCATTCTAGTCTGCACTAAAGACATTAAAGTATTTGAATGAGATCAGTGAACATTTGCTGAGTACTCTTTTCAAGAATAATGTGTCAGTGCCTAGAGAGTTAAGATTTGCAGATATGCCAGAAAGAAACTTACAGAAGGTTGATGGACTAGAATGAATTAATAAAATCCAAAGGTTCTACAAAGCAAAGTACAGATACATCTATACTTTGTCAAGATGGGTGCAATTCTCTCCCTGAAACTGCTTGTGAAGTTGCTTCACCACTTAATTAATTCATTATATCAGTGGCTGTACAATTACTTCTATGGTTGTTAAGATTCTGTATTTACTCAGAGTAGGATTATATATGCCTTACAGGTATCTCAGTCATTCTTGTTTCCTTGATCTTGCTCACTGTGGGGGGTTTGATGTTACCCTAACTCCATTCAGATCTCTCTATAATGAATATGCCAAAGGAAAAAGAAACTTTAAACTTCACTGATCTTCTGCTTTCTTTATAAATTTCAATTTATAATTTTAACTAATAGAATCCTCACATATTTTTATCCACCTCAATGCAAAGTCAGTTTTGGAAACAAGTCTTCTACAGAGCTGAATGAATTTGCAACTGAATGAAAGTTTGATGAAGAAAATCAGGGGTCTTTTTCCAGCAACAAATGAGCAAAGCAAGGTCAGAAATACAATTTGATCTTTTAAGACAGTAAATTGTTGGTTATCTAATTCAGTAGTGCTGTATTTTTAATGCCAAAGAAAGTAGGGGTCAGATTTTTGAATCAAATATTAAAATAATTTGAAAAAGGCTGGGATATGCATCTTGACAAAAAGAAGTGCAAATTATTGCTAAGCCTCTGGCAGCAGAATATCTCAGGTCAATTCTCATTCATGGGAAAAAGTGATATATGTATTTCCACTCTAGTCCTATTAGAATCTTACAAGACTATTAGAAAACTCAGAAGGGATAATTTTGTAGATAACTGAGTTTTACATGAAAGTAGGCTGCTGACCTTAATGGGGAAATGATTTTGAAGTTTGCACATCTGATACATTATTGCTTTAAACCTGCAGCTCTTAGCAACCCACCACATATTTGAAAAATGCATTTTAGCAACAGTTTCTACAAATGAATGTAAATAGGCATTTCAATAAACATATCTCACTAGTCCTTTAGCGTTTCCTAACCACCCACTCCAAGCCAGCTTGAAAATGAACCACCACTTATAGCATGTAGTACAATACATTACATTACTTCTAATAAACAGCAAAATGAAACAAGTTAAAGGGGAAAAAAGAAAAATAATTCTAATGCATGAGATGGATTTTCAATAAGAGAGGCAAAGTATGTGTGGGGTTCTTTATTAGATTCCATGGAAATCAATCTGAAATCTGGTTCAGGATACTAAAATTAGATTTAGAAACCATTAAATTTAGTTTCAAAAGTGTTTTCCCCTTCTGTTGCCCAGCCATAGGACACAGAGATAAAATACAAAGAGATAAAATACCTAGAGTAATTATTATTTTATGTACACCTTCATCCTGAGTGAGGATTACATCTAACTATGCATTTATCAGCAATCCAATTCCAGTGGTCATAGCAATCAACCAATAATGTGTTTTTTTCCTCGTGTACACTTTAAAAAGCTTTCACTTTTACTTTTATATTACAGCAGTGGTGCATTTCAAATATTTTTACCACCAATTCAGTGGGCGTGATTTGGTGGGCATTCTTTGCACATACACACATATTTTGAGTACACATGTGTGCCAAATGTGGACTTTGTGCAGGCAGACTAACCTTCTGCAGACTAACCTCCTGCAGTCCCGCATTCTCCCTGTCACTTCAGCAGCTGCCACACACAAAGCAGGTGCACTTCAAAATAAAGGGAATAAAGGTTAGTATGGGAGCCTGGGCGGGCAGGTGGGCCCAACAGCAGAGCTTCAGAGAGAACCAGTTCAGTCTTCGCTACTCATTGGCACTACCGGCTCAGGAGAACTGGGCCGAACCACTAAAATACTACCACTGACTTAAAGGCTTTGTTTGATGCTTTTAAAAAAGAAACATGAGTGTTCAAAGCAGGGGTGGGATTCAAATTTTTAAACAACTGGTTCTATGGGTGTGGCTTAGTTGGTGGGTAAGGCTTGGTGGTCATGTTATTGGCTGGGCATGGCCAACTCAATATCACTCACATTGAGGCACGCATCTCCTCTCCTGGCCTCTCATGACTGTGGGGATGCTGCAACAGTGGTAAGCATGAAAAATGGTCCTAAGTCACTTTTTTCAGTGCCATTGTAACTTTGAATGCTCACTCCACATAAGCAAAGTATCAGCAAAAGAGGGGGGAAAACTCAGAGATGTTCCTGAGATAGGAAGTCTAGTCCTGCCAAGAATGTAATAACGGTTAAGGGAGAGGCAGTTTCTGTAAGCAACACCAGAATGTTTCTTTCCTGCCTTCCTTACAGGATTAGGCCAGTAATTTCTTCTAACAACTGGTTCTCTGAACTGCTTAGAATGTTAACAACCGGTTCTACTGAATAGGTGAGAACTGGTAGAATCCCAACTCTGATTCTGAGTATATATCCTGATTGTGCAGAATCGGATAGGTTAATCTTAGATTTACAAAATTAAGGGGTATCAGCTTACTATGAAACATGGAATAAGTTTTATCAGTGGCTACAAAAAAAAGGGAAGGTCAGGGGGTGTGGAAAAAGAATGAATAGAACCTAAAAGTAAATACTGAATTAATAACATGAAAGTTAATGGCTTAGCAATATTTTTGTATGTATGATATGTAATGCCAAAATGGTAGCACCATTGTATATTTACAGTTGCAAACAAAAAAAAAATATTCCAAAAAAAAGTATATGTCCTGATTATTTTTAGAGGAAGCTTAATAAGTGCTATTGTTATTTAGTGAAATTGGTCAGTATTAGTAAAAAAAAAAAAGGGGGGGGGGTATACGGCTTTTACCAGTGTAAGTAAATTACTAAATTGGTCAATTAATTAGTACACAGCACTCACAACAGTGACTCATTACTATATAGCCTTCTTGAATTAAATATCTGCAGGGGGCAAGGGTAGGTAAGGCATCTGCAATTGAGCCTGGAATTATCATTGTAAGATGAGGCTGTCATTAAGCAGATCCCTATGTGATCATGCCTGATTTTATTGTGACAGTCCTTAAGTGAATGCCATAGTCATTGAATCAACCTATTGTTTCCAATGGGTGTTTTTGCCTGAAACACTAGTTTCTGGCAAAAAAAATGCTAAAAATCATAATTACATGGGATTTTGCAAACATTCATAAGTCCAGACTGGTTGCCAAACATCCAAAATACAATTACATGAACCTGATGAGAGAAGGTACCCACCCATCATAACTTTGAAACTGTATCATAAATATCTCTGGAGAAGCTCCTCGTAACTTTGACCAGTCATAAGTCAAGGATTGTAATTCACATCTGCATGATGGTGACATGATGAATGTGACATGATTGTAGCTCTTACTGAACACCTGTGGCTAAAAGTAATCTAATTTTTCCCTTAAGAATTTCTCCCACATTTTAAGATGGGCTGTCATTTAGAAGCTGGGAAGCCTTTTTTATGGTAGATCCAAAGCTGAATTTCCTTCTCTTGAGGGAATCTGTTCTCATGTTCATGTATCTAGTGGAATACACACACACACATGCACACACACACGGCATTTAGGTTTCTTCGGGTATTTTCATACATCTTAATAGTTGTGCTTTTAAAGTTATAGCGATGTTTTGGCAGAATCTCATCTGCCATCCTCAGACTTGTGTTTTTTGTTTTTTTTAATTGTGTGTGTCAAGCCTTGGCAGTCATTTCTGTTTGAATTTGGTGCTGGCTTTGTGCTTTATTTGAATGGGTTTTTTTTTCATTCTAATTGGCTGGGAGTCTAGGTCTGTGTTTATTGGTCTTTGGAGTTGCTGTGTTCTTGATTAGCTGGTAACATTATGTTTTGTGTATTGGGGGGTTTTCAGTGCAGCTTGGTTTCTTGTGAATGGCCGACAATTGTTTATTAGGAAGGTAGGTTTTATTTGGGTAGCTGGCTGGGGCATGTTTGGGTTGGAGGTATTGGGGGGGTCTGTTTGTGTCCAGGTGTTTGTTTGGATTGTGGTATAGAGATTTTTTTGTTTGTGAGTGCAGGCTTCCAGATGATTGATAGTATGGTGGAGTCATCTATTCATGCTTTCAGGTCGTTTTTCAATCTCTATGGCTTTTCTGATGATTCTGTAGCTGGGATTTTCTATAGTAGCTAAGGTTTTGTGCCATTGAAGTCGATGCTATGACCTGTAGCTTTCATATATTTCATATGTTTCATTCATATGTATGTATGTATGTATGTATGTATGTATGTATGTATGTTTGTTTTCTTAAGTTTTCATGGGTACTTACATGTATGGTATTCAGCTTTGTTCAGTTATTTTCCCACGCCATTATAGTTGTGCTTTTAAAATTGTATCATATATATGTATATATGACAGGTGTGATGACCCAGGGTGTGGCACAAATGCAACACCATCAGATAAGCAGTAAAAGTCCCTTTATTATCTCCAACTTTGCCCCCAATGTCCAGGTTACCTTTGACTGGAGAAAAACTCTCACAGGAATAGCCTTTGACTTCAGAAAATTCAGTCCAAAACAAGGTACACACAAACTGTAACTTAAAGTCCAAACAAGCCAAACTAGTCATTAGTTTGGCAGGGCAGGAACACGAATTTCAGACTTGAAAGCAGGGCAAAACTCACACAGTTGGGAAGACGCCAGGGACACAGATAAGCCACGATGATGCAAAATAAAGTCACATTTGCTCCCAACATTCTGCTGCATGCACCTTGCCTTTTTTATACATTATGTTTCCAGCTGTAGCTAATGAACGGAATCAAGGCCCTTTCCTCCTCCATAAGCCATGCAACCCAGGTCTCTTCTCCGTTCCTCCCTGCGTGCCTTAGATTGAAGAGGGGATGGGCCTGGGTCTTCCTCTGAATTCCCTCTCCCTTGTTCTACATCTTCCCTGCTCTGCCCAGCCGGACTTTGCCCTTCCCCAGTTTCTTCCACAGCCAATGGAGCCACACTTCCACTCCCTGTCAGCTGTTTGGCTTCCTCCTCGGATTCAGACTCTGACAGGGGCATGACAACAGGGCTGTCAAACTCACGGCCCACGGGCTGGATGTGCCATATGCTGGCCAGTTTAGTGAAGGGGGAAAAGGTCCCAATACATCACATGAGATCACCATGACAATGCAAGTTTTACACCCCTGATATATGACACTATTTTCCTCAGAAAGTTTTGGTTATTTCTGACTGTTATGTTTGAGTATTCACTGATGCCATATATGTGTTTGCTGGATTCATGTATTATTTATATTACCAAATTTTGGGTCAACATCAAAAGATTAACTTGTTAAAGAAATGGGGTTATTGACAATCTTGGATATTTACAGAAACAGGTTTGGTAAATGCAGTGAAAGATAAAGATGCGAAAACAGCTTGATACTGTTCTTGCATAAGCCTCCTTTTTGGTATTCTTTCAATATCTTGGAAGTGTCCAATTCCAATAATTCATAGAATTGAAGTACCACCCAATCAGAGAAAAAGGGAAGATTGAACTACCCTAATAGCTCAATTAAGCTGATTTAATTTCATAACTGTATGTTCAATATGAGTTTCTTTAAAAAAAAAAAACATTTTTGTAAGGACCAATTGTTCTCCATCCAATATGAAAAATTGATGAAAACTGAGATTTGCTAAAATAGCGTAATGCAACATTTTCCCTCTCTCCCTTCCAAACATTATTAATCCTTTGGAATTGCACATGACTTCTAATTTACATGATACCAATGTTGCTTTTTTTAAAAAAAACAATTCCATTTAAGAAATCTCCAATATACAAAAAACAGCTAAAATCCATCAGTTAGGGTATGATGGTAATGGAAGTAATTCCCTAAAACTAAGGCTTATGTGGCAAACTACTAGTTGCCATCTGCTAATCCTTGCTGGAAAAAAATCAGAGAATATATAAAACACAAATATTAATTGCACCCATTAGCTTCTGAGCAAAAAAAAGACTGCTTATTTCCAAAACTTTATGATGGTTTAAGTAAGGAAGTAAAATGTCGTCCATTCCTGATTTCTTTAAATCAAAAGGACATAAAGAAAGATATTTGTAACACTAAGATGGCTTCCCTAGCCATTCTTTAAGAACAACAGTTATTAAGCAAAATTTTCTGGTATAGTTCTCCAACTCAGTGGTGGCATTCAAATATTTTTACGACAGATTCTGTGGATGTGGCTTGGTGGGCGTGGCAGGGGAAGGATACTATAAAATCTCCAATCAGAGGTAGTATTTGCCAGTTCTCCGAACTACTCAAAATTTCCACCACCAGTTCTCCATAACTGGTCAGAACCTGCTAAATACCACCTCTGTTCCAACTCCTGTATGAGATTGTTTTTTGTACAGGTGACTTATAACCATTCATTTAGTGATCATTCAAAGTTACAATGGCATTAAAAAAGTGACTGATGACTGTTTTTCACATTTACAACTATTGCAGATCCCTGTGGTCATGTGATCAAAATTTGGATGCTTGGCAACTGGCATGTATTAATAATTGATGCAGTGTCTCCAGGTCATGTGGTCACTATTTGCAATCTTCTGATAAAGCAAAGTCAGTGAGAAAGCCATGTTTATTTTACCAACATGTTACTAACAAATGCAATGATTCACTTAACAAGGGCAGCAAGAAAGATTGTGAGATATAACAAACTCGCTTAACAATGTGAGTTTGCTTAGCAATAGAAATTTTGGGTCAGCTATGGTTTTAAGTCAAGCACTACCTATTTTCAACAAATGACTCCGGACAATGACAAATAAACTTTAAAATAAATGTTTAAAAATTCCCATCAAAATATAAAAATTAGAATACACAGCAATTTAGGAAAATATCAAAACTGTTGCTATCATGGGGCCAATGTACTCAAGAGCCCAAGAACAGAATAGGGTCTGATGAAAGCATAAAAGTCAGGGCCCTGTTGTGTGTATATGAGTATGGAAGCCAAGTTCTTAGTTTTATCATGACTGGCTTCACACAACATGGAGTCCTTAGTGCTCCCTAAACTTGTTGTTTTCTTGCAGATGTTGTTTTCTTGTTTTCTTGCTAAGTTGTTTTCTTGTAGATGATTTATTATCCAGCTAGATAATATCATCAGTGTTAGTAAGTATGGGTTTCTTTGTTCACATTCACACATCTCCAATCCCTCCATCCATTAGTACTAATGATGTTACCTAATATCTGGATGGGAAACCAATTCCTGGAAGATAGATCTGGTGATTAAAATAGTTCCAAAACAATAACAGTAATGCTTAAGAAAACCAGGTATAAAGACAATTGTCTTTGCTTTTACATGGAGAGTTAATCTTTAACTTGATAACTAGTAAGGAATCATTCTCTGATTTTTAAACTGAATCTTGTACAAATTAGGACCACAACTGTATTCAAGTCAAATATTGGATTTATTCAGGATGTGGCAATGGAGGCATTGTAAGCTGAAAGAATTACATACTTCAGGATGTAATTGGAAGATAGGCAGATTACAACATGGGTATAGAATTTCTAAAATTGGGCGCTCAATTGTTTATTCTGCTGCACTTAACATTTAATTCTAGTTAATCTAGAACTGATTAGCAATTAACATTCCATCTACATGAGCCATTTGCAGAATTCTCTTTCGAATAACAGATTGTGAAGCCCAATTTCCCTTCTCAGATGCTTAAATAGAAATGAATGGAACAAAATAAATGTAGGTTGACCACCTCTCCACTAAAAATGAGTAATGCTAATAATAAAGGTAAGTTGGTTCAATGGCTTAAGCAAAGTATTAATTTGATATAAATACAAAATTGATAACAGATAAACTTTACTTCCTTAGCCAATTCCAAGGATTTGGGAGGGAATAATCTCAAGATTTCATAATTATGTTTTGTTGTGTTCTTTTGTCTCCTTGCAGAAAAGGGAGGTATTTTGTCAACTCTCATTGCACCCCTGAAGTATTTGAATCCTTCAACAGCAAACATGGAAAATGAGGAGAATTTAAGTAAGCACTTTAATCTTCTTCATGTGGATCAGTCAGGAAGTCCTCTATTTTTCATTTATTAAATTTATGCACTACCCATCTTGCTCTGAAAAGCAATTCTGAACAGCTATCATGTATCTTACATTTTCCTGAAATGAGAAATAGTCGAGTCCATCTTTGAAACTTTAAAGGAAGTGCTAGTAAATGTGTTTTTCTGATGAATCTTTTAATGCTAAGCCAGCCTGTTTATGGTGATCTACAGTGACTTGTTAAATATTATTTTGGGACTGAGAAAAAAAAATGTATGTAATGTATGTATGTAGAGCGTGAATGTGTGCAAGAAAGACCTGTGGAGATATGTAGCATCTTTTTGTAGAGCCATTGGTGTTCATAACTGAAAAACATCACATTTCTTTATATTAAACTACCATCTTTAACTGTCCTGCAGGTTGGAACATAAATTTGCATTTGTCTAACTTACTGCTGGGAAAAAGTCATAGCCTCATCAAAATCAGGCAAAACAAAAGCTTTTAATGGTCCTGTTGATATAAGTAGCTCAGATGAAGCCCATATCCTGATAAAGAACTTACATAATTCAAGATTGGTTTTGAAGTGAAATCCATAATTTCCAAGAAATTTACTTCCATGAAAGTATATATTGGAAGTGAAACCTGTTCTTATTCTGTTCCTTGTATAAGGAATTCCCAAACCCTGATACCTTGGAAACCGAGCCATGTAAGCATCAGGTTAATGAGCTAAACTCAATTTGTCAAAGTGGCAGACATTCGCGTGTATCTATCCCTCCTGGCCCCAAGAACTGGAAAGGCTGAGGACCACTGCCTTGTATGGTACAGATGGGGAACAAGTAGCAGGTTACCCCTGAGAAAGTTGAAGAGAGTGAGAATTACCAGAATGTCAGGGTAACAATTCACCATTCACAGTTCACAGGGGACAATCTTAACAGTCAGTCAGGACGCATTATGAGAATCAAGAACATAAATGATGAAAAATACTTTTATGTGTGTCCTAAATTATATGTTAATGGCCCAGGCTTTGTTTTGATAGACCATGATGAGTGAAGAGCAGCCATTCAGAAAGTGAAGTGACAATCCTACTTACTGTTTCCCATTATAGGAAGGAAATTAAAATGGACTCTCCTACTTTGCAGGGAAATGTTGTTTTTTTTTTCACAAGGATCACTAAGAATATAGATATAGAAGATTTTAAAATTGATATTAATATTGATACTGATAAGTATAGGGAAGTGTGATGAATTAGACCATTTCTAGTAAAAATATGTACTTGGGTCATATACAGTTCCTAAAACTTTACATATAGCTTCCAGATTCTTGAAAAACTGCTTATTTTCATTGGGATGGAATGAAAAAATAATAATTATGTGCATAACTGGAGGGTTTGTTTATCTATACTAAAACCAAAGAGAATTCAGTGTTGATCTTACTCTACATTTTAGAATGTTGACAACACATAAAGCTAAATTTGTCTGTCTGCCCAAAAAGAAATAATGCCTCCTGGCCTATACACAGCCTTCAGGAAAGACCAGAACAAAGAACTTTACTTTATTTTGAAAGGAATAATAGCAGAATATTGAAAGCCTAGCATAACTTCTCTCCCTCTTAAGACAAAGAAGGTTGGACAATCTTTAGTTTCTTTTTTACTCTCTCCTCTTTTTCAGCACAAAGATTTTGTCTGATATCTATATGATAATCTATAAGACCACCTTTATGGATGTTTTTGTATATCTTTACAACTATCAAGTCCAAGACCTACCAAGTCCAGGGTTGCAGTCACATGGTAGTCAGCATAATACTTCTAGATAGCCTGCAAGTATTCATAACATCAGACTTATATTCACTTGATTATGCAAAAGATACATATTATATAATTTATCTGAATTGTGGGAGGCATCCAACACAAATTATATAATTTCATGTATTTGTGATGCAAGTGATGCAATATTTGATCACACTACATCTCATATAATGGGCTGCCTCCTTTTTCCAAATGCCCAAGCTTCAAAATAGCAATAGCACTTAGACTTATACACCTCTCCATTGTGATTTTCAGCTCTCTCTAGGAAGTTTACAGAGTCAGCATATTGCCCCCTTAACAATCTGGGTCCTCATTTTACTAACCTCAGAAGGATGGAAGGCTGAGTAAATCTTGAATCAGTCAGGATTGAATTCTTGGCAATGGACAAAATTTGCCTGCAGTACTGCACACTAACCACTGTGCTACCAAGGGTCCTTGTTGTAGAGTTTTCTTCTAGTTGGCCTCTAGAGGCAGCATTTTTAGGCATATAGCTTTGGGTAAAAGAGATAAGACATTTTTATTGTTATAGCAGTCATGATAATCTAAGGTAAACATCTATGCTTCTTTAAAGCCATCCAAGTGTTTCACATAAGAATGAAATCTATATTTAACTATGGTTGGGGTGAAGGACCCATTATGTCTATCTTAAATCTTAACCATTTATGTTGACTGAGGTTGAATCTTTATGTCACTTCCATCTTTTCTTTTCTTTTCCCACTTTATACACAGTTCGAACTTTAATATGTTAATTTAAAAGAATTCCAGATGTAGCCTGCTATGACAAAGGAATGGATTTCTTTAATTACATCACTATATTTATCCTTTTCTACATCTCTTCCAATGTTATAACATTTTTTTTGAAGTGCAGCTACCAAAACCAAAGATAGTATTCCAAATATAGACACCACTGATTTTTAATGAAGGTATTATGATACAATATTGGCAGTTTTGTTTTTATTCTTTTCCTCATGATCCATGACAAGGAACAAATCAGCCTTTTAACAGGAGACACTTATTGGACCCATGTTTTCTCATGCTGTCTGACACAATTCCAAGATCTTTTTGTTTGTCAGACAGCACCACCACTAACTTTTTGATGAATGCACTCTATGGACACTATTTAAAGTCTGCCTTCTGATTAATTGGGTTCCTTCCAATTGATTTCTCATTTTGTCATAAGCATCACAACATTCTATTATGGAAATATCATGCGCTTATCTCTATTCTATTGCTGTAGTTTATCATGGTAAATTATTATCATGTATCCATAGGGGAGATAACAACAATGTCATACAACACATATTTCCCCCTTTTTACATGCATGTGAGGCACTTGGTATTGTTAACACCTCTTTCCAATGAATGCTCCTGCAGACTATTTTAAAAGTTCTTTCAGTAACAGATGCATCTGCTTTACACAATTGCATGAAAAAGAATGGGAATAATGTGTACTTTCTTCCTTTAGTCCAGGATTTTCAAATTCACATCATCACAGTGGCATCATATGACATATGAGGACTTTTTTCCCTCTCACTAAACTGGATGTGGGTGTGGCCTATGCATGACACATTCAGTCCACAGGCTGCAAGTTTGACAGCTCTGCTTTAGTCTGTCACTTAAGTTTGTTCACTTTTAAAGCTTTTCCCCCAAAACTAGAAATTACTCTTTGGTGTTTATGCATCCCCTAAGAAACTTTATCATGAACTTGGGATATCTTTATGTTGTTTTTGCAATTCTTTTGTTAACATGCAGATTAACAAATCCCTCTTTCAAGTATCTCCATTTCATTTTTGGAATTAGGAAGGAATGTTACAAAGTGTAACTGCTTTTCTATTATAAAAATGAATGAATGAAGATCAAAATGCTAATATAGGAGCAATTTCTCGACTGCAATTGCTCTCTTTTTGGTGAGGAATTGCATGAAAACCTTCCTGGACATTTTCTAATTTAGTTGCACCTGGCACACATACCCATTCAATCCCTAAATCCATAGGAAAACAAGCACATATATCACTTAATAACAAAAATATAACTCAGTGTTTGTTTATTAAATATTAGCAAACATAAAAAACTGACAAAATGAAACAAAAGGTCAGAAACAAATAAGGGGAAAAATACATTAACAACAGCCTCAATAAACATTCCTCTTTATTATTCCAGTTGTTGTTATTATTAGTCGCGAAGTCATGTCCGATCCATTGTAACCCCATGGACAACATTCATGCAGTTTTCCTGTTTTCTACCATCTCCCTGAGTCCATTTAAGCTCACGCCGGCTGCTTCAGTGACTCCATCCAGCCATCTCCTTCTCTGTTGTCCCCTTCTTCTGACGTTTCAGCAGAATCTCATCTGCCATCATCAGGCTTGTGTATTGGGTTCATCTGTGTGTCAGGCTTTTGCAGCTGTTTCTGTTTTGAATTTGGTGTTAGCCTCATGCTTTGTTAGAATGGTTTTTTCTTCATCCTGATTAGTTGAGAGTCTTGGTCTGTGTTTATTGGTCTTGGAGTTTTCTGTGTTCTGCTTGATTGGTATTTCTAATATCTTCTATCTGTTTTGTAGCATTTTTTTGTCTTGATTAGTTGGGAACATTGTGTTTCATGTATTGGGGGCTTTTAGCACGGCTTGGCTTCAGGTGATTGGCCTAAAATATTGTTTATTAGGAAGCTAGATTTTATCTGGGTGGCTGGCTGGGGTGTGTTTTGACTGGAGGTATTGGGGGGGGGGGTATCTGTTTGTGCCCAGGTGTTTGTTTGGCTTGTGGTGTGGAGATTTTTTTTGTTTGTGAGTGCAGGCTTCCAGATAATTGACAGTCTGGTGGAGTCATATCTTCTATTCATGCTTTCAGGTCGTTTTTCAATCTCTATGGCTTCTCTGATAATGCTGTAGCTGGGGTTTTCTATAGTGGCTAGGGTTTTGGTGCCATTGAAGTCGATGCTATGACCTGTGGCTTTCATGTGTTGAACTAGTGAGGAAGTGTGTTCCAGCTTTTTTACTGCATTTTTGTGTTCATCAAGGTGGGTATTTATTCTTCTATTGGTCTGTCTGATGTATGTGGCAGGACATGATGCACAGGGGACTTCATATATGCCTTGGTTTTCCAGGTCAATTTTATTTTTTGGGTTTCTTAGGATAGCTGCTATTTTTCTGTCTGTTTTGATGGTAGTCTTGATGTGGTGCCTGTGTAGTATTTGGTGGGTACATGCTTTGGTGGGCACATGCTTTGCTGTGCACACACAGTGCTTTTGAAAGTAGAAGGAAAACGTACTTTTTACTGTAGTCCGGGTGAGTAAAAACAGCTGAGACGCGGTAATCTGGGCTACCGGGCCTATCAGCTGGGCTTCAAACAAAGGAAATATAGCACAGAATAGAGCAGGAGTAAGTGGGCGGGGACAAATGATGGCATACTGGTTTGCCCGAACCAGTCCATACCGGCTGAATCCCACCCCTGTTTTTAGTGGTAGAATTTAGAAGTATGGTTCCATGCATAAAAATACTTATGGTGACTGTTTGGGTATTTTTGTAAGCAAAGTTGCTGTATTGTTGGCTGAGAACCTGAATAATGTACAGCAGATGTTAAGTAGATTATATGATGGACTGAAGAGCATAGATCTGAAAAATTACATATCAGGAAAGGTGGTTGTGCTTAGTAGGAAAAATGGTGTGAACAATTGTGATCTGTGATTCAGTTTTATGTGTGGATTAGCCTTAGAGCAGGCTTGTCAAACTCCTGGACCACAAGCTGGATGCATCATGCACTGGCCATGCCCACACAAAGTGGAAAAAAATCCTGATATGTCACATGATGCCACCATGACAATATGAGTTTGACACCTCTGCCTTATTTTGACCGTTATATTCTTAGATTTATGGGGGAAATAGTTTCCTTGATAAAGTTTTTTGGAATTGGTTTGCCATTGCTTATTTTCTAGGACTAAGAGAAGTGGTTGGCCCAAAGTCATCCACCTAGCTTTATGTCTAAGGCAGGAATAGAATTCACAGTGTTTTATTCCTTAACCCTATCCCAAACTGACTTTATTTAGATAATAAACTTTAGAATAAAATTTTATTTTGGTATAATAATGAAAATAGGGCATGGGCTAGGCTTCCTTGAGATCTATGATTATATTTATCTGGTCGGTTAGCATTTAATGACTTGCTTTCATTAGTGATGTTCTTGCCATTCTACTATGGCATTGCTTGCCATGCTATGAAACATTTACCTTGGCATTAGCATGCCATTAGATATATATTGAGCCACAGTGGTGCAATGGTTAGAGTGCAGTACTGCAGGTTTCTCCTGCTGACTGCCGGCTGACTGCAATTTGGCAGTTCAGTTCTCGCTGGCTGAAGGTTGACTTAGCCTTCCATCTTTCCAAGGTTGGTAAAATGAGGACCCAGATTGTTGGGGGCAATAGGCTGGCTCTATAAACTACTTTAAAGAGGGCTGTGAAGCACTATGAAGTGGTATATAAGTCTAAGTACTATTGCTATTATTAAGAGAGAGTTTTCATGGTTAGTGAAACTCTTAGATTTTTGTTATGGAAAGGATTTCAAATCAGAAAACATTTAGGGTAAGACATTTCTGTTAACACTGAAATGAAGATAGCATTGATGATGGACTTCTTTGAGGTCTATGGTTCAATTTGTTATGAAGTTTAGGTTAATAAGAAACCAGTAGAAGTTGACTGATGTGTTTAATGAGTTCTGGATTTTGTCCCTTTCTCAAGTCATCAGGGGCATTATCAATTTAAATTGCTAGTTCTGGTCTGCCATGTATATAGAACTTCCCTGTTATTTGGAAACCTTGATTATAATTCATGCTCCTGTGCACTCAATAATACAGTCAAGATCAATTAGTTTTTCCTTGTTGTGGACCTTTTCCCACAAGACTGCTGCTCTCTGGAATCACGTCCCTTCTTGTGCTATATCTGGAGGACCTTTGTGGAGATGGGAAAACCTAACATTATTTGCTTTAATATTAGGAAATGTTCATATTAATCATTAGGTTGTATCGGGAAATTTCTTACTTTGATTATTAAAATATTTTATTACGGTATGCTATGATTGTTTATATATATTATTTTCATTTATTTGTACTACACTTAGTTGTAGCTACATATTCAATTAAACTTCCACTGCGGTTATTATTAATTTGTTCACCTTTGTAAAATGCTTACTAAAGATGAAAAAATGAATGAAGAAGTTTTAAGATGTGCAAATGCAGCTAGAATTGTATATGGCCTGTTGTAAGGAATGGATGATTGTCAAATAAAGAACCCACTTTGTTACACAGAAATGAGAATTGGGTAAATTAAATGCAATGGCAATGGATTCTATTAAAAGAGATAGAATCAAGAATGAATCTGTTTTAAGTGAATGTGGAGTGAATACAAGAGCTATAGTGCAAAAGAAGTACATAAATGTGAACTGTAATGTAGAAAGAATGAATGACAATTGAATTATGAAATATCTGAAGGATGAATAACAGATGGAATAAAACAAGAAAATTAGAATGGAATGGAATTGATATGCTTATAAACAAAGGATAATTCATAAAATTGGGACATGAATTTGAATAGGATGAATAGGATGTTAATGAATACGTTTGTTATGAAGAAATATTATTAACAAATTTGTTATGAACAAATGTTATGAACAAAATATTAACAAATGTTATGAGTATAGCTATATTTCTTTTCCGTTTTTAATCTCATGTCTTTAAGTTCTGGACTTTCAACCTGCCTATTGATATAAGAGATATATAGAAATAGTTACAACCTGGATATACAACTCTTTTGCATATAATTGAAATGAAAACATTATTTCTATACATATTTTTTCACCAAATATTCCAGCCACCAAGATAGTAAAATAACTTTCAAGAGGAATAAATTTGTCATTTCAAATGTAGCAGTATCATATGGCAGGTTCTTCTGTCACCTTCTATGACCCAATGGCAATAGTAGTGCCATTTCAATGGTGCATTACAGACTTCAACAGCACTCCATGATGCAACTGTGCCAGTAATATTGTCCTCATAATGACAGAAAGGGGAAAAAAGCATGACTCAGAGGCAAAAGGAAGAATAAACAAAGAGATCTAAGATGAATCTTCACAAATTTATAAATAAAACTTTTCATTGAGTCAAATGAAATTAAGATTTTTAGAAGAAATAATTTCTTTGGTCTAATATAAATCATTGGAGTTTAATAATCCTACTGTCATAGCTGTTTCATGTTGGAAACACATTTTACTCATTTAAACCATGCTTAAGAAATGAAGTCATCATGAAGGATAAAGTTGATTTAAAATAATTAATTGGTTTAAATTAATCAATGTGATTGCTTCCTTTACATTCGGTTAATGCTTTCTAAAAATTTGAAAGCCTTTCCATAAAAAAATTCTTGGCAAGCTTTTTACCCATATGGAGCTCAGGTCTCAACCCCAGGCTGCTGTCCAGCTGACAAGCCCAGGTTTGAGGTCTGAGCCACCGCACTGCCCTAAAGAAGCTGTATAAGAACAGAAAATATAGCCCAAAGAATTACAGAGAAACAGACATGATTGAACTGATACCATCATCATCCTATATATTTAGTGCTTTTCCCCCTTCCATTCTATGAAACATAATAATTTAATGGCAACCATAGGCTGGAATCTGAGGTTTGGGAAGATTGTTGGTTGCTTTCTTATTATGGTATCATTCATTGCAAGGTTGTTTTTGGAGTCTCCATCCAACTCATTTTTCTATTCCAAAGTTGTCCTGATAGAATCACACTGAATGAGTGAGAAAGTCAGGTTCTAAATTATGGAACAAATTGGATTAGGAAGAACCAATTGTTTAATTTCCCTAAAACAAATTATTATTTTCTTTATTCCTTTGATAGTCCATGAATACAATATAGCAAGTCGTCCAAGGGTGCTTTTTCAGGAGGCAATTGGACTTTCTTGTTTTTTTCTTTTGAAGACATTTTGCTTCTTATCCAAGAAGCTACTTCATTTCTGACAGAATAGTGGGGAATGGAAGGATTTATATTCCTTATAAAGAACTGGGCACAATATCTTTTCTGAGTTGACCAGATAACCAAGTGATTACAAATGCTCATTTTATTATTTTTAACTTTATTTTTGTTTTCTGCATCCAAAGGGTGCTTCTTAAAGAATATAGCATATGGCCATCTGGAGGAAAGAATAAGAATAAGACTATTCAATTCTAGACCAATTATTGATCTAAACCACTACTTTAAATGATTACTCCAAATGCATTGTAGCCATAATATTCAGAGCCAAACAATCAGGGGAACAGATGGAATTTTCCTTAGGTTTTTGTTCTATCAGATCAATAGGTAGTCAGTGCAGGCAGATGTATCCCATAGATTATGTTTGAAGAAGGTCATAAAATCAAGTTCCTCAAAAGAAAACAATTTTTCCCCAACCTGGTTTCCTAAATTAGAAACTAGCCAACACTATTTCCATCAGTTTTTTCCAGACAACCTTGATATCGGGGTGGAATTCAAATTTTTAACAACCAGTTCTGTGGGCATGGCTTAGGTGGTGGGCGTGACTTGGTGGTCCTGTCACTGGGCGGTCATGTTATTGGCTGGGGGTGGCCAACTCAATATCACTTACATCGAGGCATGCATCTCCTCACCTGGCCTCTCATAACTGTGGAGATACTGCAACAGTCGTAAGTGTGAAAAATGGTCATAAGTCACTTTTTTCAGTGCCATTGTATCTTTGAATGTTCACTCCACACAAGTAAAGTACCAGCAAAGGAGAGGAAAAAAAAGTCCAGAGACGTTCCTGAGACAGGAAATCTAGTCTAGGAAGGGTTAATGGCGAGGCAGTTTCTGTAAGCAACACCAGAATGTTTCCTTCCTGCCTTCCTTACAGGATTAGGCCAGTAATTTCTTCTAACAACCAGTTCTCTGAACTGCTTAGAATGTTAACAACCGGTTCTACTGAATAGGTGAGAATGGGTAGAATCCCACCCCGCTTGATATGCTAGAGCAGGGGTGTCAAACTCAAGGCCTGTGGGTTGGATTCGGCCCATGAGGTGCTAAGATCTGACCCGTAGGACTACCCTGGAAACAAAGGACTGGCCTGCAGTACCTCTGCCAGTGAAAACAGAGCTCATAAGGGCCACAGGAGGCCCTCCCAAGCTCTAGCAGAGGATTGCAGGAGGCTGTCACAGACAAAAACTGAGCTCAGGAGCCCTTTTTTGCTCACAGAATGCTCAGGCCATCACAGCCATTCCCAATATGAGTGATGTAGAGATGGCCATGCCCACTCTGGCCATGCTCACTCCAGCCCCCTGAGGTCAAACACAATGCTGATGCGGCCCTCAATGAAATCAAGTTTGACACCCCTGTGCCAGAGCTACAATTCCCATGATTCTGAGTCAATTCGTAAACTAGTCAGGACTACAATTCAAAGTAATTTGAAAGGACAATTACTCAGGACTATTATGGACAGAACACTGACATCTCCAACTAATTTGAGAAGCATCTGAGAAAAACATGGGCACAGAATTTTGGGTTTAAACTGGAAACAATCCAGGTATAATTTTTAATCTGGCCGAATTGGTTGGAATTCTGGGGTGCATAATACCAAGAGATTTAGGGAGCACCAGGTTGGGACAAATGCATTTTGCTAAGGTCATAGGAACTCTCAGGTCTCAAAGGGTGCTATTTACTTTGTATTATCAGAACCAGTCTCTCCGTCTGTTCATGAAAGAATGTGGAGGCTTAAAGATGAATTTACTCTGTTCACAAACCATGCAGCCAGCGTTATGAAAGTAAGAGGGGGGAATAGAGATTGGGAAAGGCAATATGAATTATAAATACAAACAACCCCTTGTGTTTTCCTATTCACTGGTGCAGAATCAATACAAATTCTTTTCAAACCTGAATACATGTGAAACAAGAGTTACCTATCTCCTCATACTTCCAGGACCATTGTCTACAATGATTGGTTCAGTAAAAACTGTTTAAAATGGGAGGGGAGATGGGTAAATGTTCTACATTTCTACATTATTTTCTAGGAAAGATATGACTGGAAATAATAGGTTGTGTCTGCTTTGAGAGAGTGGGGAGAAGAGATCAGTTTTAAATTAATGCAAAAAGTAATTGCCCATCCCAGAGACACATTATGACTGGGATCTTACTGTATTGTTTGAAATCCTGCTATCATATTAAACCATAGTACTGTGGATATAGCATAGGATGTATAGGGCAATTGTGTTTTGTTAGCCCAAATTTAGGGTTAAGCATATTGCACAATCCTAATTTACTCATTTCATATTGACATTGAAGAAATGGGCACTTCTATATTTAAAAGCTTTGAATAAAAAGCAGAAGGATAAGAATTAAATTCTGAACCAGGGTAGTATGAAGACAGACTATTGGACTTAAGTTTCAAAGAAAGGTAATCCTTAACTTACAACCATTTGTTTAGCAATTCTTCCAATTTACAACAGCATGGAGGAAAGAGTCTTTTGACCACTGTTGCACTTACAACATTGCAGCATTCCCACAGTTGCTTCACAACTGACATGTATTTATGGCAATTAAGCATCCTGGGGCCACAAGATCATCATTTGTGACCTTCCTGGAGGCTTCCAATAAGCAAATTCAATAGCGGAAACTGGATTTACTTTACAACTGCAATGATTGTCCCAGAGATGTTTTTTTCAAGAAGCAACTGAACTTTCTGCAGTGATTTGTTTTACAACTGTGGCAAAAAAAAAGTTCCTGTCCCAACTGTGGTTGTAAGTCAAGGACTACCTGTCCAACTCGTATTCTACCTCCACAGAGGGAAGCAGTTGTGGTACTATTTATGTATCTGATCATTTGCTTGCTTGAAGCTTTTTTAGCTTTCCCCAATCTTGAAAGACTCTAGGCCAGGAGTTTCAAAATCAATTTCATTGAGGACCACATCATGGTTGTGTTTGACCTCAG
This sequence comes from Laticauda colubrina, assembly GCA_015471245.1. Classification (NCBI taxonomy): domain Eukaryota; kingdom Metazoa; phylum Chordata; class Lepidosauria; order Squamata; family Elapidae; genus Laticauda; species Laticauda colubrina. Next base: position 1,777,849 of record BLBF01000048.1, read on the forward strand.
GGGGATGGGTGTGTGTGGCCAGAGTGGGTGTCACCAGAGTGGGCATGGCCAGCTTGATGCCACTCATCAATTGGCTCTATTTTCGGCCATGACAGCCTTCCTGGGCTCCGTTTTTGGCTGCAACAGCCTCCTGTACCCTCTACTAGTGCAAATGGAGCTTAGGGAGGCATGGTCCTCCTAGGCTCTGTTTTGGGCTACAATGGCCTTCTGCAACTCTCTGCTATGCAGCCTCTCTGAGCTCCATTTTTGCTGGCAGAAGGTTGAGGGAGGCTATTGTGGCCCAAAACAGAGCTCAGGATGGCAGTGTGCAGCCCTCTCGAGCTCTGTTTTGGCTGACAGAGTCATTGTGGGCAGGTCCTTCACTGTTTAAAGGATGGGCCCATGGGCCAGATCTAAGCATCCTGTGGGCTGGATCTGGCCCATGGGCCTTGAGTTTGACCCCCCTCCTGTTCTAGGCATAAAGAGCAAATCAAAAATTCCTGTAAAACAGCATAACTAAACTAATATCATACATTTATAAATGCCCACATATCATGGTGTCCTAATTAGTCTAAAATAAAGTTTGAATGGAATAGGCCTCTTTTCACTTGATTTAGATTGCAAAGAGAGTTGGAACTGCACATAATCTATAGAAGAAAATCATTTTACACTGTCGGCAATATCACAAAAGATCTTCCAACTTTTACCTTGCATGGAGAGGGATTCTCAGCAGGCCCTTTTCTAGATGACAGGCAAATTCTTTTATGGCAAGGCAAGAGTTGATGTGACTTGTTGCTGCACTTGGTGGAGTGTTAAGGCAGCAACTTAGACTTTGAATTGGTACTACAAGCCTACTAGTAACCAATGTAACAATTTTTAAACTGATGTTTTTTGAACTGGTGGAGGTGCTCCCTCTGGAATATCTGCAAAGACATTGGAGAATACAAGGCCTTGAATGCATCTCACCCTCACAGAGTGGAACTGACCTCCAACACTTGCTGATGGCTTAATCACCACAAGAGTCTGCCCCAATCCTTGCTGATGAGCCAGAATAATACCATAGTAGAATGTTTTTGAAAGGCTTAATAGACGGAATGGCTTTGAAGGGCTTAGAAGGATCAAGAGGAACACACTCTTGGTCTTGGTTGTCATTCTCCCAAGCAACTATTGTCATTTCAGTCCCATGAACAGGCCTGAACATTGATTGAAAAGAATCTAGATTATCTTGTTTCCTAGATAAGAGGTGTGGTAGTGCAGTTGTTAGAATGCAGTACTGGAATTTGGCAATTCAATCCTTATTGACTCAAAGTTGTCTCAGCCTAGGACAGTAAAATGAGGACTCAGATTATTGGGGGCAATATGTTAACTCTGTAAATCGCTTAGAGAGGGCTGTAAAAACATTGTTAAGTCTAAGTGCTATTGCTACTGCTATATAATCTAGATTATTCTGAGCAGTTAGCTCCCAATTGCCTTCTCAACTACTTCCTTTAAAGAAGGGGAAATTGTAAATAATAATTGTAAAAAATTGATCAAGTTATCTGGGAAAGTTTCTTTAAAAGAAAGCCCTTCTCCATCTGTATCAGAGCAGGTAGCATTTTGCCCCCACTCAAGCATTAATTATCTCCTGGAATCATTCATTGACATTGACTATAAGAGCATTACTGGATTAAAGCAGATAACTGTATAGTCAGTCCAACATCCTGTTTTATGTGATTGCTAAGCCAGATGTCTGTGGGAAGTACACCAGTAAGATATAGCTATTTTCCCAGGAGATGGTATTCAGATACACATTCAATTGCAACCTTGATCCTGTAGTACACAGCCATCTTGTCTTGTACTGATTAATAAGCTTACTTTCTATAAATTAGTTTAATCCCCCTTTAAAACAGTGTTTATTACCAGTCAGTATTGCATCTTGTGGTAGGGTAATAATTTAGCTATGTGTGTAAAAAGTTGCTTTCTGCTATCTATTGTAAGCCCTACCACATTCATTACAACACTCAATAACCCACATACTTGAAGAAAGAAAAAATATTATTCTTATCCATATAACTAGGTTTTGCCAAACTGATGAAAAAAATAGTAAGTCAGTCAAGATTTATACAATACTTTTGAACTTTTGTGTGTACATTTTGCACTAGTTCCAGTAATGTTAGTGGGCTTTTTTTTTTTTTTTTGCCTTTTTTCCCAGATATAAGCAGTGCTGAAGTAAAGGAGAACCGTAACACTGGCAATTTAGAAGATCGTTCAGTTACTTCTAATGAAAGATCACGAGTAGCAGCTTCCAGGATCAAAAGAAAAAGGCCTCTAGAAGAGGGCAACAGTGGACATTTCTGCAAATTTCAGCTGATCTGCAAGAAGGTCTCATGGACTGTAACACCAAAGAATGCCCTGGTTCAGCTACATGAACTTAAACCTGGTTTACAATATAAAATGATTTCCCAAACTGGCCCTGTCCATGCCCCAGTATTTGCAGTTGCTGTGGAGGTCAATGGACACACATTTGAAGGCACTGGTCCAACAAAAAAGAAAGCCAAAATGAGAGCTGCTGAACAAGCCCTCAAGTCATTTGTGCAGTTTCCCAATGCATCTCAAGCTCATTTTGCCATGGGAAATTGTTTCAACCCATCTACAGACTTTACGTCAGACCTAGAAGACTTTCCAGATACTCTGTTCAAGGAATTTGAACCATCTGCACACAGTAAGAAATTCTCAGTCTGTACACCAGTGAATAATGAATTGCTTTCTAAGGCCTGCCGTCAAGGGAAGCTACTCTACCACACATTGGACTTCATGGGCCATCCTAAACAAAACAAGATGGCATCCACTGCCAAGAGTGAAAAGAACCCAGTGGTGTTGCTCAATGAGCTGCGGTCAGGACTGAGGTACGTCTGCCTTTCGGAGACTGTGGAGAAGCAGCATATCAAGAGTTTTGTGATGGCTGTGAGAGTGGATGGGAGAACATTTGAAGGTTCGGGACGTAGCAAGAAGCTGGCTAAAGGTCAAGCAGCACAGGCTGCGCTGCAGGCCCTCTTTAACATTCGTCTGCCCAGTCACATTCCCAGCAGGAGCAAATGTAATCATTTGCCACAGGTGAGAGCTCTGAGGTAGCCACCACCGAGCTGAAGGGATTCTGTAAAATTAATGTGATTTCTTGTGTTCTAGCCATAAATTGTGCCTTTATCAGAACGTTCACTCAGAGGGTGCTGTACTTCAGCAGTGTCTCGTTCCTGGCTGAAGCCATGTACAAAGACATTGGCATTTTCTTCCCCTTTTGCATAACTAAGAGCCACCAGACAAGTTAATTTTTTTAAAAAAGAAGTTGAGCAAAGAGACCTTTGAAGAACCATCAATATGTCAACTGCAAATTAATAGTATTTCCATACATACAAAACATAGAACCTATTTTTGTTTTTATTATCAAAGTATATTTGCTCTTAAGAAAGACATAATAACTAAGGCATGGTATGGATGTCCTTTTTATCTCCCCCTATTGAGTTACAGTCAGATAAAGAGGACATCATTCTTTAAAATGTATATTTAAAATCTATTTCCCAGGTTTCACCTCCAGAATTCAGATAAATATTAAAGATATCTGAAGAATGGCTGTCAATCAATTGACTGAGATAAAGGAAAAAGCTGGTGGTGTTTTGCTGATTATATGTTCATGTGGGCATACTTGGGTGCTGAAGCAAGAAAAAAATTCAACTTTTCTGTCCTCTAATTTGAAAGTGTTGCTAGTTTTTAGTTAGTAACTATCAATCAATCAATCAGAATAGAATTGGAAGTCAAACCCCCTGCTCAAGCAGGAAACCATTTCAGATAGGTGGCTATCCCAGTCTTTTCTTAAAAACCTCCAGGGATGAAATTAGTTGTCCAATCTCTTCTTGAAAACTTCCAGTGATGGAGCACCAACAACTTCTGATGGCAAGGTGTTCCATTGGTTAATTGTCCCCACTGTTAGGAAATTTCTCCTTGGTTCCAGATTGTTTCTCTCCTTGATCATTCCAATCTGTTGCTTTTTCTCTTGCTTTCTGGCAGCTTCCTCCATTGCAAAGGGATAAAGTGGGGAGGGAGGTCACCTTAGTCCCCAAAGGAGACCCCTCCACACCTAGGTCCCTTTGACTGACAACTAAAATAACTAAGTTGCGATGAGGCTATATTAATTGATATATTTTGTTACCTGAATTTTCTTTCAGTGTTGTTCTTCTTGGTAGTCATTTTGTCTTGGACTCTTCTTCAATTGAAATTTCTTCTGCTTTTCCTAAGTTTTTGAAAAGGAAGTTGGAAAAAATAGAGCACCCTGTTATACATTTTTCCTTGAGATCTTTATCTGCTTTCAGATTTTTCCCATTTATGTTAAAATTTACTGACTACTCTAAAATAGAGGAAAGATATATTCATGTCGTATTTCAGGATCACAAAATAAGATCTGTGATCTACATTTACATGGAAAATGCTCCAAGAGAGATGTTTTACTATGTACTTATTTAATGAGGTGTTTTGCTACGTTTATTTAATATGTACACTAGCTTTCTGTAGTGTTGGAAACTATATTTCAATTTTAACTCTTCTGACAATTTTGACTACAGTTTTTGTAGATTTTTTAAAAAATAGTTTACTTTGCATGCCAAATCAACTAACCTTAGCTTGCATTTTCTTTCATTTCTGCCTTGTACAGTTTTCAGCTTGTTGAATTAGATGGGCTATTTTATAGTACAGTCATCTTTGAACATTATTCTGGGTTAAAATGCATTACGCAAATTTCAGTATTACATATCTGCATGCTGTGAATATACCTATTTTAAAAACCATGTTTGACATTTTCTATCCCATTTCTGGCCATAAAATCAAGGCTCATTGAACAAATGTGTGAAACCAAGTGGTCAAATTAAACAGTTTATGTGCATCAACAGAACAGATGCACATAAAGGGAATAAAAATGGTAATAGGTCAAAACTATAATAGATTTTATCTAAAGATAGTATGAACAAATATCAACTACGAGTCATCTCCACACACCATTTCAGAAATATATTAAAGGAATTCCCAAATGGCTACATTTAAAGAATCAGATTATATGGTGTTTTAACTAAAGAAAAATATTGGCTGGAGCCTGAGAAAGTGAAGGAATTCAGCTGATTCATATTTACTACTGAAGTGCAAACTAGTACTATAAATTCCATCCTTTTGAACCAATATTCAAGCCAAACTTCCATTATCTTTCCAGATTCACCATTCTTCAAATTTTGCAAAGCAATTCTCAAAATGGAACCTTCACTTATTAATGAAAATATACAAAATAGAATTCTTAAATGGAAATAACATACATAGAACAAAAACTTGTATATTAGAGAAACTGAGCAGGAAAAAAAGTATGAATTTTTATACAAATTATGTCTTAATGTTTCAAACTGGTGTGGAAATGGAAGAAACCAATGAAGCCTGGAAAAATAAGAAGCTGTCAGAAACCAAAACAGAAAGATTAATCAATCTCTGGATGGACCCAACCTAGCTGGGAAATATGTTTTGTGAAATGTTCATTCCATGGGATTCTTTATATTGCTGAATAAACCAAGAATTTTATGTGTCAAACTGCACCCAAAAATTGGGTTTAACTCTCTGTGGAAACACTAATCTACAAATATATATGGTAGTCTTCCTCAGCTTTTTAAATTCCTGTGTATCCCTTATATATTTGTGGATAAGCCCATATACAAACAGACCCTTGAATTTTTAACCTAAATACCATTAAAAAAAATACACTACCCACAGATAAGTCAATTGTGAAAATTAAAACATTTTGAGCCTGGGCTGAACATTTTGAGCTTAGTTTATGTGTTTTTAGTTTAGGCCTTTTTCATGGTATTTGGGTTAAAAAATGAGGGTCAGCTTATCTGAAGTTAGGCTTATTTGCAAATAATAATAAATAGTATATGTGCCTTGCCCCACTCACTATAATAACCCCTTTGGGTAAACAATAGTAATTTGCTGATAGGTGAAGAATATATTTTGAACCTCTTCCTAAACATTAGTAAAGAATTAATTTGCAACTTTAATTTATTTGATAAAGAAGAACTGAAATTCTCTGGAATTTCAGTATCTGTCAGTAAAATGCAAGCATTTTTATCTAGTTGGCTTGCAAAGCAAAGTCATCCCAAGTTATGGAAGGTGAGAATGAAAGTCTTGGAGAAACAAATTATTTTTATCTGTAGAGATTCAGGTGAGTTTTGGGAAAGAAAGGAGGCTCCAGACAACCAGTAGAAAAGCAAAGCTTTCTTAGAACACTTTGAAGAAACATCTTGAATATCTATTAATGTAAAGACACTGAGACAAGAGTTATGGTAATGGAAATTTTGTATCAGTGGAATTTATCCATGCCATTTATCCCTGCCAGTATTGGTGCAGTACTGAAAGGAAAAGCGAAATTGAATTATGAAATATTAGAAGAGGAAAGAAATTAAACTTTATTGTAGAGTTAGACTTAACCTGTAATGAAGCTTTTACGTTATATAGATAAAAAAAATAGGCAGGAGTAAGAGTTTGGTATGAGTTAATGAAAACTCCAATCCTAAGTTATAACCAAAACCCTGAAAATAATTTTTCCCTTTTATTTTAGGATTCTTCCAATAATCCATAAAATTATTTCTATATTGTTTTCAAGAAAATTCATGAATGTATCCATTAAGTCACAGGAACTGAACATGACTGAAAGGATACTTGATTTGTTCCAACTGAACAAAGCTTATCATTAGGAATATACAATAGATAGAAAAAGAGTAACATTTTTCCATAGACTTTAGAGATATTTTGAGCTCACTCATAAACATTGTTCGATAAATCTTAACACTATTGCTGAATTGAATCTGCAAACACAAAGGCATCTCACCCAGGTAAGCAAGGAAGAGATCTATTTGAAAGGAAAGTGAGCCTCCATCAAAATATAATTTGGAATCACTTCCAACAATGTTTCCTGGCAAACACAGGGAGTAACGTAACCTCACAGTTACAGAATTTCCCTTTCCTGGGAATATAGGAAAATGTATATTGATTTCACAGTCTCCCATTATTTAACAGATTGCAGAAGTATGCCCCAGAAAAAGGACATTAAAATAAATCTGTCCTACGCATGAAAGGACATCCCTTGAGCACAAACTCCAAATAAAGGTAGGTCAAGTTTTGATTTTTGGAACTTAAGAATATGCTTAAGAATATTACATATTAGTACCACAGGAAAACACTCATGCCATACTTGTTCCTTGCAGAATCACAGAGTGGCTGAAGAAGCACAATTAACATTAGGAACTGTGTTCTCTACTGGATGGGTGAGTTTCACCAGAATATTCATATTCTCTTTTCCAATTGTTAGAGGTTCAGGCAGAGATTCTAGGAACATTATGAATGAAGTATCACCATGGGGGTGAGGGTCTGCAGAACAGAAAATTATCATCTAACTGGAGAGAAGCCATTGTTCCTCATTTCCCAATCCCTATTAAGCATTTAGTCATAGGAGTTTTCCATTGCAGCTGCCACCAAATTTTCATCACTGTTCTCCATATCTGTCATCTCTCTGTAGGCAACCGGGCAGTCATTTAACACCCACAGAAGCAAAGCTGCTTCCCAGCATCAGTGTCATGTTCCCACAAGCAAAGCCTATATCATCAGCAGCAATGATTAAAAAGCCAGCTGTTCCTCTTTGAAGTCATTTTTGCCCTCGCTGTGTTCCTTGGCCATTCAGAAAAGGATAACAGACACTGTTGATGACAAACACACCATTACTGTTGACTGCAACTACAGTGATGGAGAAACTTTTTCCTATCCTACAGCCTTTTTGGAAACAGGAACTATGTGAGTCAGGTATATGACAACTCCTTTCATCTGTGATGTTACCTGAAGCTCACAATTGGTAAATATCAATAAAGGTGTAGCTACTTTATTCATGTCTCCATTGTTATGATGCTAAGCAGACAAGAAAGTCTCCCTTAGAAATGAAGGACAAATGTCTTCCATTCATTGTCCTACATTATTCTGAACCCTGCTGAGAACTTGGCTCCTTATAATATTCTCATTTTCTTTCAAAGTATGTGACACAGTTTGCCTATATAGAACTGCATACATGAGGAGGATTAACTTAAATATGGTGCATATATTATGAAAACCACTTACAGAAATGAATTTAAAGAGAGAAAGTTACTTGGAAAGGTACATATGTTAGGAAAATTGCATACAAAAAGTATGTATACAAATGCATACAAATTTTCCTTCATATTTTTTAAGAAAATTTCTGGCATAGAAAGAGTATAAAATTAAAAATGGGGGGGAAAGGATTTAAAATGGGCAAATTCACCCAGATCTAATTTGTTTTCCAAGGAAAAGAAAAGTAGTCTTTATGGATTTTACTCCATAGTCATTGGTGACTATAGGGGATAACAGTCATCTCCATTTCAAGACTGTTCCAAGATATTTCCTTGATCGTGATGTCACAGATTGTTGTTACCTTTCCACCAAAGTGGTACCCCTTATTTATCTCCTTGCATTTGCATGCTTTTAAACTGCTAGATGGGTAGGATGTAGGCAAAGACAGGCACTCATCCCATTGTGTAATGCTTGGGACTCGAATCTACCCTCTGTGGGCTTTCTAGCCAATGAGCCCAGCATTTTAACCACTGAATCATCATGCCTCCCTCTTTCCAAGGCACTTAGTGAAATATTTTCATGTTGGAAGACAAACAAGCAAGCATTAGTGGACTGTTCGGTATAATAACACATGATGGCAGATGATGTTGTGAAAACATGAACAGAAGCATATATAATGGGAGAGAAAAACCAAAAACAACAAAAATCCATAATAGAAATCATGCACATCCATTTTAGTATTTGCTTCCATAGACTAATCCGTTTTTGTTTTTTTTTTTGAAAGATGTATTATCAGAACTTGCTGCCTTCCTGGTACAAACAGGCAACTGTAAACAATGAGATTTGAAGGAGATTAAATATAGAAATATATACCTCATTATCTATTTTTAACTCTGAAACCCCTGATTAAAATTAGCCTTTGTCAACTGAACCCCTCTAGTTAAAAGAAGATAATAAACTTTTGCTTCTTTAAAAATAAAATGTTTGAAATTATAATGGCAGTACTACTGGTGTTTTTATTATTATTTGGATTTGTATCCTGTCTTCCTGCCAAAAATGACACTTAAGGCAACTAAGAATGAAAATAATGAAATGCAAAACAATTAATTTAAAAGCAAATAAATCAAGTTTAAAACATTATCAGCAGAAACAATTCTTAAAACACTTTTTTAAATAAAATTTCCCAAAAAGTACAGTATTTGCACATTTTGAAAGCATAAAAGATATATTTTGCTACCATGATAGTACTTGGAAAGAAATACACCTTCTTCATAGATGTACACATATACATACATTACTAAAATTATCTGCAATTATATTGACATTCAACTTAGTGCAGTAAATCTCACTGATTTTAGTTTGATAAGTCGGGAGACACAGTGATATGCAAAATATCTTAGAACAGGCACTGTACTTATGATTGAAAATACATAAGAGTGTGTTATAAATCTGTCCTTGAAATAAATGGGGAGGAAAAAAATAACCTTGGCTAGATCATAGCTATAGCGTCTCCATTAATTTCCTGCTTCTTCATTTGAAAAGTCAAGGAACATTGCTTGATATATGAACAGGCCCACCACTGATTTTCATTTTTAAAAACATTCTGTGCATGTGCAGGGCATATTTCATTTGAAAAAGAATTCTGTGTGTCTCAGAGTATTTGCTTCTGGCATTTCAAACACTGATTTAAAAAAAAAAATTGGGAGGGGAGGTGTTTCCAGACTATGAAGATGGTGAGAGCTAGTATGGCTTCCAAACTATATCATTTACTAATTTACACCAATTTCTATGGAGGGTCAATGGTGGAAGTTGTTCTATCTACTAAATTATTATTATTCTGAGGCATTATTGCAAGAGGGGCTTGTTTGGAAGCATTACATCGTGAGCAAAAGAACCAAACTTTATTAGATGAAAGCTTGTAGTCTCAATCCAGAGTTATCAGCTCATAAAAATGGCTTTAAAAGCAGCCAAATTCACATCCATCAGATTCTATTTTTGTGCAGCTCTGAATGAAAGCAAGACCCATATTTCAAAATGTGAAAATCCTCATTAAAGCTGCCACTTCCCCTCCAAAAAATACATCATTCCTGACCACCAAGGAGAGCTGTGACACTACTGTGCAGCATGAGCAACTGTCTGTCTGTATCCTGTTTGAAATTGGGGTGCTGGCATTCCTTTCAAAATTGCATTCTTTATCTATTTGTAGCTAATGTTCACTTCTACATCTAGGACGGTTTAAATTTATTACAATCAGTTTTCATCCCAGAGAATGCAGAACAGCAGATTAACAGGAGCTACTGCTGAGTTCTGACTCCCTCTTGTGGTGAGAATTTCACCTTTTTCAGAAGAAAAAGAGAAGGGAAAACAGAGGATGAATTAAAAACAGGTTATTTGAGATCATAGAAGCAGGCAGATAGGGAATCATTCCAATGTCTCTGACTTTTTATTGTCCTGTGCATCGATCAGTAAAGAGCCTTTTAATTGCAGACTGTTTCTACAAGCTGGCATGGCTGGTTCTTTGAAGATGCTTTTTTAATATTCTTGTCAATGATACTGATATCAACCAGGAAGAAGATCAAACTGTAGGTTACATTTAAAGGTTTTTTTAATCTCACCTTTTATTTTCTAAAAAGCAGCCATTTGACTCTCCAATACAGATGGCTAGAGCAAGAGAAGGGCTTTAGTTCTTTATCCTTCTACTTTCAACACTATGGGGAATGTGGAGATTTTAGGGGGAATTTTGGAGGAAGGAACTTCAATGAAAAATGGGGAAAAAACAAACCAAAATGATCCATTTTGCAGCCTTTTTAATAAATTAAAAGAAATAGGAAATTGTGTTTGATATAAAATACCGTGTCATCATCATTCTAAGCCATTGTCTATCCACTTCAGAATGAATATTTCCAAAAATACAGTTTATTCCTCATTAAGTAAGCTATGATCTTCAAGATGTTATTAAGCTAGAAAATGCCCAACCTTGCAATTGAACTACTATCAACATTGGTCATACTTCTTAGGATTTAGAAGTGTAGTTCAATAACATCTGAAAAGCCATAACGCTTTCATTAATATGTCTTTAAATAAATGTGATGGCTGCCAACTTCTGGGGCAGACCATTGCTTCATTGCTTGTTTCTACAACAAAAAGTAACCAAGTTTGAATGAAGTCTGTACCTTCAGACCTTTGTTGTTGAATGGCTATTAACCAGAGGATTGAAAACTGAGCTATATAAAAAAAAAATATAGATTTGACTAAAAGGCATGAAGAAAAGTGTAACCTTCAGTTTACAAAAGTGTTTAGTTTAGTTTTGTAACCTTTAGATTACAAAAGTGTAACCTTTAGTTTAGGTCAAACTAAAAACCAAACTACTAAAGGTTCTGTCCCCACACCTTGGGGGCCCCTAGCCAATCAGATGCCTTTTGAAAATCTTTAGTCAAATATGAGAGTTAGTTGCATTGTCCTAATCTATCCTGATCTACATAAATAAATGTTGTTTGTTGTATTCTTCCATGTTTTAGTTTGTTTACTCAAGTAGATCTTCCCCTTGTATTTGAAAGCACTAACTTTATATTTGTCTAGGTCAGGGCTGTCAAACTCCTGGCCCACAGGTCAAATGAGTCATACTTTGGCCACACCCACACCTGGTTTAGTGAAGGGGGGGAGTCCTGATATGTCACATGATGATGATGGGACAACGTGAGTTTGTCCAAGGTCTAAGTGATAAGTTTGTATTAACAATATACATGTGGAATCTTGGTGCTCTCTGATTTTGGTTGTTAGAAGACATTTGATTACTGAATTAGGTAATTATCAGTGCAAGTAAATCTGGAGTTTGTTTCCTGTTTATATATAGTAGCTTGTCATCTCAATGTTGGTAGGAATCCGTTTTCTCCTTGGCAGTTCTTTGTTTAGGATCTTGTTTCATGCTTTATGTTTGGTTGATGTTAAATTCATCAAGGTACATTGTAGCTTTTGCTGCTCCTGATAGACTATATCTGTGAATAGATTCCATTCATTTCCTATTTAGCTTTACCAAGTCATACTATGCTCACTAAACACATCCGTTTGCTTGGCTTTAAACTTAATGACTCCTGTGATAAATAAAAGGTACAAGGAGTTAATATAATTGCCACAAAAGGAATGCTATTAGAGGGAACTGAAAAATCCTGCAATCTTGCACGAAGATTGCAGGAAGAATATTCAACTTTATTCTTCCTCATGTCCATTTGAAATTTTAAATTCAATCTGTACTTTCTCACTCTCTGAATGATACACATGTCAAATTACTGAACACAAATATGCATGTATTTTGAGTTTCACAGTAGTGAAGTAGAATGCATGGATTTTTTAATCACACCTGACTTACCAGGACTATCACACCTGACTTACCAGGACTCAAAAAGCAAAGAAATGCTAACATGTTTAAACATTTACATGTTTTCTCTTGGATACAAAAAAACATATCAATTGCAGAGAAATGAACCTGCACACAGAAACAGGTGAAGGCTGAGCCTTCAGAGTCTCAAGAAACTCAGAATATATTCTAACAAACCATCTGCAAGAGATGGGAAGTTCTCTTAATTCCAAATGTTTGTTAAATACGAAAGTATATCATCATGATGATTTCTATAATGATTCCATTATATAAATTATGCGATGTGCCTCATTTGCATAATGAGAACATCATACAAATTATGATAATTACAACAGATGTCATAAAATTAAGACAAAATTAGCCTAAAATGAAGTGCCTTGTCCAGAATTCTTTGAATGGAATGGACATGTTATTTTCAGAAAGGGGATATTTATAAAATACGGTCGACTACATCCAAAGTCCATTAAATCAGATTTCACTGTGTGCACTATTGTGTGCACTACACTGTGTGCACTGTGTGCACCATAATTAGCTGTTGTGCTTACTAATGTACTCTTAATTAATTACATTTGTCACATAATACATTCTATAAATAAATTGTAGATTTATTTATTATTTGTTAGTTTGTTTATTTAAATAAATTGTGTGGCTCCACTTCTGAGAAAAAGTATGTACATGAGTTAAAAACAATTTAATAGCATAAGACCCAAAGTTACAAATATAATTCCAATTCATCAAAACAACATTAATCTATAAATCTCACTTAACAAGCCATCCTAAAAGCCTCAAGGACAGCCAGTACAGTTTCTACCGACAGCTAATAGGGTCAGGATCTGTTCTATAGGACATGCACTGTCACAAAGAAACCATGATTCCTGGGTCCAACAAGATATTGAAGCATGCCCTCCCTGCTTAAAATTGGTAGAACTGATGGAGTAAGCTAATACATTGGGAGACAAATACTCCTGTTGCATGCATGCAACAGCAGCATTCCTTGTTAATGCTTAAGAAGGCACCTGAGGTGGCCAATCAGGTTTGGCCCCTATGCGCAAAGAACCATCAAAATCCATTTTATCCCATGTATTCATATTATTTTATGGTATTTTATTTAATAAAATTTTTATTTTATTTTATTTAGTTCTCTGATCTAAGGACTATTTTACAAGCCAAATGCATTTACCATATTTTTTGGACTATAAGATGATCCAAAACATAAGACACACCAAGCTTTTGGGGAGGAAAACAAGAAAAAAAATATGTTCTTGCCTCCTTGCAGCAAACAGCAAACAGCCTGGTCAGTTCAGCGCAGCCTGATTTAGCATGAGCAGGTGGTGGTTGCCTCAGCCTCCCAGAATACCGCTGATCAGCTGTTCCAGGCTGTGGGGATCGACACCACTCAACACCACCTCTGCGCACTCCATTTTTTGTTTCTGCACACTCCATTTTTGGCCTCTGTGAGTTTCATTTTTGGCCTCCATGAGTTCCATTTTTGGCCTGTTCCAGGTGGCAGGGATCAGAATGGGCTAAAAGGGGGGCCCATGGTGGCCGAAAACAGGTTGCGGAGGCCAAAAATGGGGCATGCTGAGGCAGCAATGTGCAATGGCAATCCCTGCAGCCTGAAACAGCTGATCGTCGGAAGACCTATCCAACTGACAATCAGCTGCTTGTGCTAATCAGGCTATGCTGAAGCTGACCAGGTTGTTTGCTATTTCCTGCGAGGAGGCAAATTGCTGGGAGGCAAAGGCTGAAGAGTAGGGGCTGGTGGGTGGGTGGGGCTTAAATAACATTAGCTGTATAAGATGCACGGACATTTCCACCCATTTTGGGTGGGAGATATATGTCTTATACACTGAAAAATATGGTATCTCTATGCCACCACCAAGACCTTTTCATAGTGTGCTCATAGACATTAAGATTCTTTAAGTCAGAAATGAACCAGCAACTTAAGGTAGTTTTGATGTAAACTCAGATTTAGATATCTTCCTTATCCTCTGTCTTACCTCTTTTATTTATTTCACTTTTCCCACACTTTGCATAGTATTCTTATTCCAAAAATAAGTCTATGATGAGTTGTATGACTATATATGTTATGCCTCATTGTTTTGTGGACTATTCAGTAGCATGAGCAGGCATAGAACAAAGCTTAATCAAGACAAGATTGCAGAAATTATTCATTAATTTTCATCTATTATAATCCATTCTCCCATGAGCTGTTCAGAGCATCCAGTAGTGGGAGGTGCTTCAGTGTCTGTATGTCTAGGCTGGGCTTAATTTGTGGAATGCTCCTACTCCTCCATGGAACTCCTCCCCAGCATTCCCCAGTTTTGGTTCAGCCTCGTGAGGGATAGGCAGTGCTTTTTCATTACCCTTTGGCCAAAACAGGAGAATTTCTCTTTTCGGGTTTGGAGACAGTCAATTCGTCTTTCAGGTTCTCTCAACAAATTGCTTAACAATCTTCCTGTACTGCCTTTTCAATCTGGCTGTTGGTGATCACTATATCAGGAAGTGCTTTTCGCGCCCTGAAGTGGAGGGAGCTTCAGCTTCATTCTGCATCCCCCCAATCACTAGCCCTGCCCTTGCCATAGCAATAGCTATGCCATTTTAACAAACAGTGTGGTTTTGTTTCTCTCACTCGCAATTGAGTTGTATTGCTGTTTTTCCCCCAGATGCCACCTTGGGCTGAAGGGCTTAAACGTCTGGTTATTTTCACATTCCCCCCCCCCCAGCCATTTAGTACTAAGGGAAAGCTGTCTGGAGCTAATCCCTTCTCATGGTGGGAGATTGTTGCTGGTGCACACGCCAAAATTAATGGCTGGTCGCCATTTTGTTATAAGTGAACCACGTGGCCACACTGAATGGAAATCTTCTATGGACTGTGTGAGGTAGTTTCTTATTCCCGATCAGAGGGTCTTTATTCAAAAACCCCAAGGAATTATTGCAACTTCGTTTTAAACCATATTTGAGGCCATCTCTTATTCTTGTTGTTGGCTTAACCCTTAACACAGTCCTCCCTAACCAGCGGCACAACAGCGAGCACCAAGGCCAGTGTCCACCTGTGCAGGGAAGCTGTTGAAGGCCTGTGATTCATACTTTGGCCTGTTAGGCATTCTCAATTTGGCTGATTGGGATATCCAATTAAATTAGCTGTTATATTGATATATATTTACATACATATATACACTAATAATAACAACAACAATAATAATAATAATAATAATAATAATAATAATAATAATAATAATAA
>BLBF01000048.1:1793592-1808120 GCA_015471245.1 Laticauda colubrina
AATAATAATAATAATAATAATAATAATAATAATAATAATAATAATAATAATATTTATTATAATAATATTTATAATAATAATATTTATAATAATAATATTTATAATAATAATATTTATAATAATAATATAATACTAGTAATATAATAATAAATTTATTATTATTGAGATACAACTCAGAAACATATATTTATATCATATTTATATCTAAAAAGGGGGGAATTTCAATTTCAGGGAACCCTGTCTACCCTTGGTCAAGCCCCTGGGCATGCAATTGCCTATGCAGCATAGTACAAAATAAAGAGCATACTGTAAAATCTCTAATCGAAACGGCAGGTGGTAGTGGTTCCCAGACCTCAACCTCAAGGATCAAGTCTAAATCTCAGCACAAATCTAAACAGACAAAAGGGAATTCTAAGGCCTCAGAAAAAGACGGCAACAGGCACCACAAGACATTGGAAAGACACATAGATAAGTGCATTCAGGAATCACACAGGACCTCTCAAGCTTCCTCACCCCCCTGTCCAGTGCCGTCTTCCTCTTCCCACTCTCCTCCTCCCCTAGATCTTTCCCTCTCATCCAGGCGCAGTCTGATTCCACAGAGTCAACACGCCCAGTCAACTAGATCACCAACCATGCGAAGGGCACCTGAAGCAATGTTCAAACCAACTTCTTCCAGTCTTTGACAGGACCAAACTCTTACAGACAAAGTGTCAGAGAGGATGAAGGCTGGGATGGAGATGGCTATCTGTCAGGGAATTACAGCAGGCCTACAACATGTGGTTCTGACCAGGGATCAGCCTGCACCCACTGAATATGATTCGCAATCAGTTCAATCATTGGCCAAGACAAATTCCTTGTGTGTCCAATCACACTTGGCCAATAAAGTATTTTATTCTATTCTATTCTATCTGGTTAAACGAAATCTTATGGAAACAGCTATCCAACACCTACTGGACATACAAGCCAGCCAATCAGTAGGTATCAATCAATGAGGGAGAGGTTTCTATTCACATCTTTTTGTTATTCCCAAAAGTTCTGGGAGGTGGAGAGCAATATTAGATCTTAAGCGTCTTAACCGTTTCTTGGTATATCACAAATTTAAAATGCACACCCTGCAATCTATCTTACTCAGAATCAGAAAAGGTGACGTCTTTACATCTATAGATCTGATGGAGGCGTACCTACATATCTCTATTCGGCCTTCCCACTATAAATTTTTGAGATTCTGTTATGATAACCACCATTTTGAATAAGTGTCTCTCCCTTTCAGACAAGTATCTCCCCCCAGGACCTTCACAAAGGTTCTCACAGCTCTTGCTGCCCATCTCCAAGGTGTTCCTGTATGACTCCAGTGTTACCTTGATGATATATTAATTTTGTCATCTTCCGTTCATCAAGCACTCAGAGATACTCAGACCACATTACAATCCATACAACTACATAGGTTCTCAATCAATTGGAAAAAGAGTCATTTAACACCGACTCAATTAATCCATCTGGGGGCAATCATAGATACGGTGGAAGGCAAAGTTTTCCTATCACCAGATAGACTAAATAGCATTCAGCTATTAGTAAAGGAGATCAGGGGTCTTTTTTTTTTTTTAAGTTTTATTGATTTTTATGGACAAACAAAAACAAACAAACATAAAAACATCCAGCTTTCTTCCATAAGTATACAAACAGTGTGTCGGTTGGTTTACAAATTTTTTGTGCGTTAATTTCATAATCTCAATTACAGTTACATAATAACTCATATGATCAGAAATTGAATATCCTAGTATTATTATTAATCAATCATTTGACTATAATTTTATTCATTCATACTTTGCAAGATAACTATACTTAGTTTATTTTATAATAATTCATATAGTCCTTCCAAATCTATCTTAATAACATTTTATATATGTAGTAATAATAATTTTTAAAAATTACAACTTTATATATTCATTATTTTCTATAATTCTACATATTCTATTACTATATTTTGTTATCTAGCCATTGATAGAAAAGGTCCCAAATTTTGTAAAATTGTTTATCCTCTTGTTCTCTAATTTCAAATATCAATCTAGTATTTTCTTGATAATTTCTTCCTGCAATGGTATTTTCTCATTTTTCCAATTTTTAACAAATACAATCCTAGCTGCTGTTAATACATTTACAATCAAATATTTTAAATCTTTGCTGTATATATCAGGTAGAATTTCCAATAAAAATATCTCTGGTTTTAAATCAATATGCTTTTTGTTAATTTTTTCCAACCACGTGTGGATTTTAGTCCAATATTTTTTTTGCACCCACACAAGTCCACCACATATGGTAATATGAGCTAGGTGTCTGATGACATGTCCAACATCTTTAGGATTTGTTCCTGAACATTCTTGCTATTCTTGTCGGGGGAAAAGCCACCTATAAAACATCTTATACAAATTTTCTTTAAATGCTGTTGACATTGTCATTTTATAATTTTGAGACCACAATTTTTGCAATTTCTCTAGATCAATCCCATATCGAAAATTCTTCCCCCAAACAATCATAGTTTCTTTGACTTGTTCTTCTTCTAGTTTAATTTCTAACAAATATCTATACAATTTTTAATCACCTTTTCATCAGTACCTGTCAAAATCTTATCTAAATCAGTCAATCCATTAGAGAAACCTTCTGTTTTCAAATCTTTTTCATACCTTGAATGTACTTGCATGGAAGAAAACCAATTCATCTTTATACTTTGTTCCTCTAGTTTTTGCATCGATTTAAGTTCAACCTTTTCATTCAAAATTTCTCCATATCTAACTGTTTGTTCCTTCTTAAGCCCATGTCCCACTGCACCAACGGATACAAAGAGGATGTAAGACGGACAAAAAAGCTTGCCATCCGTTGGAAAATGTGATGCATCTGTTGTGTACTCACTGTGTATGTGTTTCATATGCTCTATCCGTCAAACATTCATCTACTGCTATTTCATCCGCTTAAAAAGTTTTGAGTTGCACAAAATTTTTTGAGTGGATGAACTTTCTGCCACATACGATGTACATCCATGACACAGACGGGCAAGAAACTTTCTATGTCCATTGTCATCTGTTACATGTCCGTTGTATCCTCTCGGCATCCTCTGGGCATCCTTGCAACTCACATCCACTCCAGCTGAAAACGGAAAGAGGGAGGAAGCGAAAGGTACACGGAATGTCCACACAGCATTAGTAGCATGGAAATAGAAAAGATGTAAGCAGATGCATCTCGTATATAAAGCATTAAAACGGACAAAACATTTGTATATGGGATGTATCTTGGATATTTAGAATGTCTGGAGTATGTCTAGAGTATGTATCATTTAATGTCCATCTCAATCTTCTTTTTTGTCCTTTCCATTTAATTGTCATTGGGTTATGGTCTGCCCAAGTACTTGTTTCAATATTTGTTTCTTGAATATTAGATATTAATTCTGTAGAAGTCCAAATCATATCTATTCTGGACCATGTTAAATGTCTATTTGAGTAAAAGATGTATTGTTTGTTTTTAACATTTCTTTCTCTCCGTATATCTTTTAAATTTATTTCATCTATCATTTTAAAAAAAGATTTGAGGAGAGTCTTCCTATTTTGCTTTGTTGATGTTGTTGTTATATAGTCCAGTTTATTGTCTACAATTCCATTGAAATCTCCCATCATAACTATATTGACATAGTCCAGTTCAATTATTTTCATGTGTAATTTTTTATAGAATTCTTGTTTATCATTCGGAGCATAAATTGCAATCAAGAGTGTTTTTGTATTATTGTCCATTATTTCCACCATTAATACTCTTCCGTATTCATCAGTATAAATCAATTTTGCTAAGATGGTCTCTTTAATATATAAAACCACTCCTCTTTTCTTATATTGGGTCAAAGAAGTAAATATTTTCCCTAATTTTGGTTGTATCAACAATTGTTCATATTGTTTTTTAATATGTACTTCTTGTAGACAAATTATATCAAATTTTAGTTTCTCCAATCTGTGAAAAAATTTCTTCTTTTAACAGCTGAATTAAGTCCATTTATATTCATTGTAATCAATTTTTTCTCTTCCATTATTATGCTTTATAATTAGGTTTGGCAGCTCTCGTAGATCTTGGTTCACATTGTTCTTTAATCTCCACTGATCCACCTACTGCGCCTTCTTCTTTTTCAGTCTCCATTTGGTCGTCTTGAAATTCAATTAGTGAAATCTCTTTTTCTGCCTCCTCTCTCCTTCCAAAAAATTCTACATAGAATAATTCTGCTTTCTCGAGTGAATCAATTCTATATCTCTGTTCTTGCCATGTAAACATTAACCCTTCTGGGATTAGCCATCTATAATTCACCCTCTTTTTTCAATAGAATTTTAGTCAAAAATCAATATTGTCTTCTCATCTCTCTCACTCTTCTAGGTATTTGCTTTAAAATCACAATCTCTTTGCCTTTGTATTTCAATTTTTGGCTCTTACCACTTGTAATATTTGTGTTTTAATGGCTTTTTTTGTAAATCTAATATCAACTTCTCTTGGTAGGTTATTTCTCATCGCATATCTTGTAAAAACTCGGTATATCTCATCTACTCCATCCATCATCTTCTCTTCTGTTATTTCCAAAGCTTCAGCCAATATTTCTACCATTATCTCAGCTAAATTTTGTCCTTTTTCTTCCTCTATGTTTTGAAATCTGAGATAAAATTCTAATCTGTCCATCTCCCATTTCAGTATCTCACTTTTATCTTGTTCAACCACTGTTAATCTGATATCAATATCTCCAATCTTCTTGTCTCTTTGTTTATATTCTCCTTCAATTTTTTGCAATCTCTCATCATACTTCACCATCATTAGTTGAATATTCTCAACCTTTTCATCTGTTTTCTCTGTTCTTTGCTCAATATATTCTATTCTCTTTTCAATGGTATCTGATTTTATTTTAAGGTCTTGGATTCCTTGCATAATCATCTGTAGAGTCATTCCTTCTTGATCTTTGTCTTGCTTTAACATTGTCTGAATTGAACGTTGTCCTCCAGATGGTGGGGAGGCAGAAGTAGAAATTGAAAAGCCAGAAGCTATAAACTACTCATTTTAAACAATTCAGGATCTTCAGGTTCTTCTAAACACTAATCCAATTATGAAATAGCCAATTATAATCCAAAATGAAAAATAAAAATGGTAGAGAGAAAAACCCAATAATAATAAAAAAGGAGAAGAAAAAAAAATTATTCAGGTTCTTCTTAACCTTAATTTAATCAGTAATTAGGTAGAAAGGAAGGAGAAGAGTAAAAAAAGTTTAAAAAGAGCAAAAAGTAAAAAAAGAATTTAAAAAAATAAAAGTAATTCTTCAGGTTTTTCAACACCTTAATCCAATCGAAAATTTTCAAATAAAAAAAAATATCAAAAAACAAAAAATCCCAAAGAAGAAAAAAAAAAGAAAAATTTTGAGGCTTTCCCTTTGAAATACAAAGCAAAAATGAAAATATTACAAAAATAAAAGTTTCAAAAAAAAAAAGAACAATACAGCTGGTGAGGGGAGGGGATGACCCAACTTAAGAAAGTAAAAAGGAACAACACTGCACTTTATTTAATTATCCAAGGCTCTTGTCATAGCTCTCTCCAAACTTCAAATCCAAGTTTCAATTGTTACTAGAAATCCAGAAGAACATCTGCAGTAATACTCTTCTGTGCTCTTCCCTCTATCTTATCATGTAGCAATGCCCTTGAAAAAGAAGGTCAGACCTTGCTTGCTTTCTCAGCTTTCTCAGCTTCATCTAAAGGCTAGGTCACACTGGCCAACGGATGCAAAACGTATGCAAAAAGGATACAGTGGACAAGCAAAATTTTGGGGGTGGCTCCATCGGTTGTTATCCGCTCCAAAACGTGGCCCAAATTTGCATAAACAGAACGGAAAAGAACGGAAAGGAACAGACGGGAGTAGTATGTAGCGGGGATGTTAAATGGATGTTCGTAGGAAGCCTAGCGGATGGAAGCGGATGACACATCCGTAGAGTTCCGGGGGAGAATGGCGAAGCGGACGCATAGCGGAAGGGGCGGATGCATAGCGGATGACGCGGATGCATCACGGACGCCTATTGTAAACAAAGCGAATGCATAGCGGATGCATAGCGGATGCAAAGCGTTAACTGTGCATGTGGGGAGTATGAATTGTGTCACCTCCATGGATATAAAAGGATGCAACTCGCACACAGTCAGCATTCAGAGGAAAGATGTGCTGCCACAGACATCTTCAAATAACACCATGGTTCGTCAGTCAGGGAAGAAGAGGAAGCATGTGACTACTCCTGCCAGCCCTGGCAAGAAGGACAGAACCACCATCCCACCCCCTGGCACTGACTAAGAAGCTGCTGCTGCTCCTGCTGCTGGTGCTTCTCCTGCTGCTGATGCTAGTGGTGGTGGTGCTTCTGGTGCTTCTCCTGCTGCTGGTGCTTCTGCTGCTGCTGCTGCTGCTGCTGTGGTGGACTAGCCCCAAGGCCCTCAAAGCCCTGCTGGTAAAGCCCCTGAAGGCCCTGCTGCTGAAGCCCCTGCCAGAGGGAGGAAGAGGCAAGGGAAGGAGAAGGGAGAGAGGAAACAGTACACTGTTTCCGAGGAACATGAGGAGGAGGTGCTGGAATGGCTGAGGGAGAATGAATACCTCTGGAGAAAGGGCCACAGACTCTATCATGACACCAAGAAGAAGCAGGCAGCTTGGAGAGACAAGGCAGAGAGCCTGGGCTACACTGCAGATGTACTCCTGGGATGGTGGAAGCACATGCACATCTGGTATGGCAAGCTACACCTGGAGAAATCTAGGCAGTCCACTGTCAAGCTCAATGACCGGGAGATGTACATCATGGCCAAGTGCAGCTTCCTGGAGGGTGAGGTCCACCACAGAGGAGCAGCCCCTCTGAGACCCCTCTCCCTCAGACAGCCCACAGACAGCCAGTCCTCTTCCAGCCAGGAGACAGCTGCCCTGTCCAGGCAGGTGTCTTTGGAGGGCCCCACGGCAGAGACCCCCCCCCCCCCGACAGCTGCACTCCCCATGCTGGAGGACTTGGAGGATCCCCTGTCACAAATGGAGCAAGAAGCGGAAGCCACCAGAGACCAACCCACACCCATACCCACCACCAGCTCCACAGAATGCAGGCAGAGAGGCAGACTGGAGGGCCAGAGCCACACTGTTCTGTTGGAGATCAGGGACACAATCAAGACTAGCACAGAACTTCTCTCTCAGCTGGTCCACAGTGACATACCATCCTCAGACCGGAAGCCCTTCATCACCTACGTGAGCCAGACCTTCATGGACCTGCCCGAGGCCCAATACCAGGTGATGAAGCAAAAGATCACAGCACTGCTGCACCACCCTCCAGGCCCAGCTGAACCTGCTCCGACCCAGTCCAAGTCTGCTCCTCCACCCAAGGTGATGTCACCGCCTTTCCACGGCTTTCAACAGCCCCTCACCTACCAAGGCTATGAGTACCAGGACTTCCCACAGCAGAAACAGGCCTTCCCAGTCCAGGCCCAGGTTCATCGCATGCCACAGATGCCACACCTCACCCAGCTGCAGACCAGACAGCCCCACTACTTTCCTCCTTCCTCCACCCCACAGCCAAGCCTGTCAACAGACAATCTGTCATCAGTTTTGTGCCTGACATCCCAGGTACTTGATGAAGGGCCTCTCAACCTCACGGGACTGAGTCAGTTCTCTGAGAGCTTCCTGAACACACCATCCCCTGTTGTACTCTCGGGGCCAAGCACCCCAATGGTGCCTTAGAGCAGCACTCCAGCCACAGCCACCTCCACAGTCCCTGGCTGCTTTACAGCTGAGACCATGGACATGCCTCAGAGTGACTGAGAATAGTGCCAGAGGCTGAGTTGTTACCTGTTCATTTTATCTTTGCTTAAGACACTTTACTTTGTTCATTTTGCTTTTTAAATAAAGTCATACAGTTTACTTAAAGCAGTTATTAATAAAGGTTATCTTTGCTTAACACACTTGGTTCATTTTTTTTACTTAATAAAGTGTTGGTGAAAACTTTGAAAAAATGGTTAATCCTTTGCATGCTTGTGGGATGGGTAAGGATAGTTGTGGGATAGGTAATGATAGTTGTGGGATAGATAAACCTCCAGTGCAAGCATAATGGGACTTGATGGTCCACCCTCCCAGCTGCCACACATATGGCCCTTTTTTATCAATAACAATTTATTCATTGATCAACACATTTCAAAATAAACAAAGCTCTTTATTAATGCCCTATTCATTGTAGGGCCACTCAACATACATGGCACAATCTCATCAGTGTTATAAGACAAGCTCAAGGAAGCATCCATTAACCATCTATCATCCTGTCTTGCCACTCAACTGCTCTAGCTGGGGAGTTGCACCAGTGTCTCAGTAGGTTGCGCTGCTTCTTCCCTTCATGTGAAGCTCTGTTGGGGCCCTTCTTCTTCCCTTCATGTGAAGCTCTGTAGTGTCTATCAGGTTTCGTCCTTGCCTCCATTCACCAGGCTCCATGTCCCCATTCCCTTTTTGATGGTCCACAAGCCTGTTCTGCAACACTGGGTAGCGGGTGCACATGAGACTGTACAGGATGCAGCAAGCTTCCATGATGCTCCTCACAGTCTCTGGGTGATGCTGCATGGTGGTGAGAAGTACCTGTTGGCCAGGATGTTGGCCAGGATGCCAAAGGCATTCTCCACCACCCATCTTGCCCTGGACAGCCTGTAGTTGAAGATCCTCTCTTCACGGGTGAGGTATCTTGAAGTGTAGGGTTCATGAGGTAGGTTCTGAGGGAGAAGGCATCATCACCCACGATGAAGTAGGGCACATCTTTTGTGTCGTTGGGCAGGGGGTCTGGATCTGGAAAGCCCATGATGAGGTTGCATTCCAGCCCATCCTTGAGGTCATTTGCATTGTATACCTGGTAATCTGAAGCTGACCCATTGCCTGAAGCATCAATGTACATGAACTTGTAATCAGCATCAACCATGGCAAAGAGGATGATGCTGAAGAAGCCCTTGTAGTTGTAATAATTGGACCCTGAGTTGGCTGGAGCTTTGCAGGCCATGTGCTTCCCATCTATGGCTCCAATGGTGTGGGGAACGTTCCACCTCTGATACCACTGTTCTGCAAGTTTTCTCCAGCCTTGTTCAGTGGTGGGACACTGGAGGAGCTCCTCCACATATTCTTCGATGATGGCCTGCACCACTTCTCTGACCACTTTGCTGATGGTGTTAGTAGTATCCCCTCCAGGCATACTGCATGTTTCTTTATGTGGTTCCAGAGGCCAGGTGGTGCAGAGTCAGTGCCACCTTCAGTCCAGGGTCCAGGCTGGGATGGAAGTTGGTGCTTGGCTTGGTCAACCTGGGTCTCAGACGCTCTACAATTTCATCAAACAAAGCTGGTGGCATCCTCATGAAGTGCTGGAATGCACGAGTATCTTCATTCCTCAGCTCCACCATCAGCTTGTCATACAGTCCAAACTCCATTCTTCTCCCGATCCATCCTCGAACCCCCATAGCTCTTGAACATCTCCTTCTTTTCCTTGTGTAGAAAAGGTGAAACAGTCTGAACAGGGTTTGGTTCTGGTGTTGAATGATCGCAGCTACCATAAGGACTGTGTGATGATCCATGGTGGAGATCAATGGATGATGTGGAAGAGCAAGAGCAAGGGTGAAGAGGTCTGTACACCACTGCTGATGGACTCATACTGAGATCCAGGTGATTTCCTCCCCCTTTTCTCGGAAACATCGGTTGTCCGCTAGGTGTCCTTCCACATACTCTAGGCATACTGCAGACATCCTAAATATCCAAGATACATCTGGTATACAAACATTTTGTCCATTTTCATGCTTTATATACGAGATGCATCCACGTACATCCTTTCTATTTCCGTGCTACTAATGCTGTGTGGACGTTCCGTACACCTTTCGTTTCCTCCCTCTTTCCATTTTCAGCTGGAGCGGATGTGAATTGCGAGGATGGCCAGAGGATGCCGAGAGGATAAAGTGGATGTTTAACGGATGATAACGGACATAGAACATTTGTTGCCTGTATATGTCGCGGATGTACCTTGTACATGGCGGAAAGTTCATCCGCTCAAAAAGTTTTGTGCAGCTCAAAACTTCTTGCACGGATGAAATCTCATTGGACGGATCCTTGACAGATAGAGCGTATGAAACACGTATGTAATGAGTACACAACGGATGCATCACGTTTTCGAATGTATGGCAAGTTTTTTTACATCCTCTTTGCATCCATTGGTGCAGTGGGACATGGGCTTAAGATATTTTTAAGCCTTTAGTTGGCAGTGTTACAAAGTTTCTTTACTCTCACTCTTCCCCTCCTTTCCCAGATAAAACATAATAAAAGTTTTTAAAAAGTATAGCTTAAGGGAGCCTCTAATTTAAAATATTACAAAAGGCCTCTAACCTAAAATATTACAAAATCAAAAAGGAAGAGAAGAGGAAAAAATGGATATATATAGAGAGAAAAAGTCCAGTCCAGTTAGCAAATGCTGGATCACAATAGGAATTCACAATAGGATTCCAACCATAGAAAACATAAAACAAAGCCTTACTTTGACACTTCTGTTTAAAAACCACTGCTTATTCAGTTCTGTCAAAACTTTTACAGATTTTTTTTCCCCTTAGGGTGGCCTTTGAAGTCTTTTTAAGTCTTAGAGTAATAAAAGAACAGTTCTCACCAAACCGACACACTTTCTCTTTCAACCTCTTCCATTCACAGCTATCCCAACTTCAGCAGCTTTTGAAGCTGCCTCTCTGCTGCTGGCAAAAGGGCTTCTCCTGGATCAACCAGGGACTTTGTGATATCCCTGGGATCTACAGGATGCACCCTTACTATCACCATCTCTTCGGGATAGTTTAGGTCTGTTTGGACCGACCAGGGGCAACGATATCAGCTGCAATCTCAGACCTCCAAAATTACATGCAGTATCGTCGTGACGCCAGCTCCTCCCTCATCCGGAGATCAGGGGTCTTAAGAGGGTACCCCTAGATGTCCTATCAAAATTGTTAGGCAGAATGATCTCATGCTTATCTATAATTCCTTGGGCCCACCTCCACACTAGATCCCTCCAGTGGTTTCTGCTCGCATACCAGCAATCCAGCCAAAGCAACTCCAAATACAATGTCAAGGTTCCATCAAAGGTCCTCATATCTCTCCACTGGTGGACCAGAACAGTCATAAACAGAGGTTTTCTCTTCAAAGAGCCCCACAGACTGACCATCAAAACCAATGTTTAAACTCCCCATCGAAACAACTCCAGCTTGTTTGGATGGGTAGCTCATTTTCAATCACTCACAGCCCAAGGGCACTGGTCCTCCATAGAACATAGTCATGCAGCATAAACTGGCTGGAGCTTTGAGCAGTACACATGGCTCTCTGCAGCTTCCTTCCACAGGTACACAATCAACACATACTAATATTGACCAACAATGTAACAGCAAAAGCTCACATAAACAAACAAGGGGACACACAGTCGAAACACCTCATGTGGGAAGCAGAGCACTTGTGTCATTGGGCAAAGAACAACCTACTTTCCATCAGAGCAGAGCACATTTTGGGACTGTCAAATACACAGGCAGACTGGCTAAGCAGGGCCACAATCGATCAATCGGAGTGGCACCTCCATCTGACCATTTCAAGAGGTGGTCAGGACATTTGGACAGCCAGTGGCAGACCTGTTCAGTTCCCCCCTCAATGTTCAGCTCCTGAGATTTTTTTCCAGGTACCCCTCACAAAGAGCAGAGGACTTCAATGCGTTCTGCTGCTGTTGGCCCCCGGGACTTCTGTATGCATTCCTGCCACTTCCACTGCTTCCCAAGGTCATCCAGAAGCTGCTAGATAAGAGGGTAGAGCTACTCCTAGTAGCTCCTTACTAGCCCAGACACCCATGGTTTGCGGACCTCCACAGTCTATCCATATCAATACCATGGAGAATTCCACCAGGCAGGTCTTGCTAACCCATGGACCCCTTCAACATCCGGACCCTCAATGGTTGCACCTGACCATCTGGAGGTTGAGCGGAGTTGTCTGAAGAGTGAAAAGTTTTCCAGCAGAGTTATCACCACCATCCAAGCTGCCAGATGCCCCTCAAAAACTCACGTTTACAATGCCACATGTTCCAGTTTCTGCAAAGATCTCAAATTGATCCCATCTCTACATCTATGTTGAAAAGACAGGTGGCAGCCTTGCCATCAGTTCTCACTTGTGAAGGTCTACTATCTCTTTCCCATCACCCATGCATACGGAGTTTCCTTCAAGGAGCCACAAATTTACTCCCACCAGCGGTTCACCATTATCCCACCTGGGACCTTAATAAGATCCTTCTTGCACTCACTAAGTGCCCTTTTGAACCCTTGAAATCATCAAGTCTCCAATTTCTGACATATAAAGTAGTTTTCTTCATAGCGATCACTTCAGCTCATTGTATTTCTGAACTTGCAGTTTGTTGATCAGACAAAATCTTTGTGTCTTCCATTCTGACCAGGTGGTCCTTTGTCCTGATCCTATATTTATACCCAAAATTAACTTGGCTTTTCACAGGCCACAAAAGCTGATGCTTCCTAATTTTTTTCCCAGACCATCCCAAGGATTGGAATTACAATGGCATCGGCATGATGTGAGGTGAGCATTGTGAATATACATTCACCACACAGTGACTTTCAGAAAAATGGAAGCCTTATTTGTGTCGTTTCAGTCCAAAACTCAGGGATGCAAGGTCTCATCTTCTACAATAGGCCATTGGCTACAGGCAGCAATAGCAAAAACGTATCAGACTCAATCACTACAGGTGCCCAGGGCCACAACAGCTCATTCAAGAAGGAGCACCACAACATCAGCAGCATGGGCCAATAACTGAAATTTGTCAAGCCACAACCTGGGCCTCTCCATTGCCCTTCATTAGGTATTATAAAATAGATGTGTTTGCATCTGCTGAGGCCTCCTTTGACAGAAGAGTTCTGCAATGGGTCCACAGGGACCAGGAGGGGATTCCAGGCTAGACGGAGTCCCTCCCGTAGGATAGGCCAAGCTTTGGTATGTCCCACTACTGGATGCTCTGAACAGCTCATGGGAGAAAGGGCGTTGGTACTTACCTGACACACCTGTTCTCTTTGAGTTGTGAAGAGCATCCAGCCCCACCCCTTTTCCGTCTGGTGGGGTCCTGCTTCAGCCAATGAATTGTTAGGGCATTGAGGACAAGGGAGTTTATTTCTCTTGTTTTCGCCAAAACTGGGAAATGCTGGGGAGGAGTCCCATGGAGGAGGAGGAACAAATTAAGCCCAGCCTAGACATGCAGAGATTTAAGCACATCCCATTACTGGATGCTTTTCACTGCTCAAAGAAAATGGACGTGTCAGGAAAGTACCAATGCCCTTTCCCTCTTAGAGAGATTCTCCTTCAGTGGATTACAACTGGATAGATTGTTGTGATATTGTGAAATTCAGAAATACAGAACCACCTGCATTCTAGGTTCCACTCTAAAATAATTAACTTTTTAGATGCTATACCAATCTATACCAATCTAAGCAACAGAATGGGAATATATAGAAATTTATAATGTGAAAAATTTTAAAGTCAAAATCATAATGTTGCATAAATAACTAAATCAAAAAGTAATGATGGGATAATATGGAATAGGAAACATGAATATTCATAATTATCACTAAAAGGAAATGTCCCCTGTATTTACAAGATAAATCTTTTAACTCTATCTGTTGCTTTCATAGAAATTAAAACAAAATGGTATAGATACTGCCATCAATACCATAGTATGTGGTCAAATACTATCTGGAGATAAATATGGAATATTCCCCCAGCTTTTTGCAAAATAGAAAATTGTAATAAACCCAAGTGCATTAATTTATGCCTTCACATTTTGCATTACTTATAGCTGAGTAAAATATCTTTCAGTGTTTCTAGTCTTTGAAGTTACTGCTTTGAAATATCTTCCAGGGAGCAGAGAGAGATAGAAAAGGATGTACGTGTGTGTGTGTGTGTGTGTGTACTTTGTCTATAGCTTTTTTCTGATATTGAAGATGCACGTAGTGGAAAACACAATAGAAAGTTCAGCCAATCTCCATGTTTCAGAAAACAGCAGGAAAGAAGATCCAAAATAAATGCTGGCTTCTGTAAAGAAGAAAGCCAGCCCCTAAAGGCTCACTGTTATTAAAATAAGTCAGAATGGATCTAAGTCTCAAGATGCTGTCCCTGCTTATCAGGGTGACCTGCATGAATAAAAGGGATCATTAAGTAAGCATGAAGTAATGACAGGTTCTTGGGATAAATGCCAATGCCACCAGATTGATCTTCAGGAGACAAAGAAAACATTGCCCGGGCAGGCCAAAAAAAAAAAGTGGCTTCCCATCAGCCTCTGACAGAAATTGATTTGAGTAAATTAAGTGCTTAGAGTAATTGGGGAGAAAGATAAGGTATTGCTAAGGTTGTAGTGTCCCTGCTTTTTTTTTATTTGTGAACTTTCTTTCTTTCTTTCTTTCTTTCTTTCTTTCTTTCTTTCTTTCTT
>BLBF01000048.1:1808130-1872126 GCA_015471245.1 Laticauda colubrina
CTTTCTTTCTTTCTTTCTTTCTTTCTTTCTTTCTTTCTTTCTTTCTTTCTTTCATGAAAGATGAGTCAGGACATTTGATGAAAACTAGACATTGGTTTCTTTATCCCATAGTGCATAAAGATATATTGCACCCAGAACCATGGAAGTGTCCTTAGGCAAGAAATGGACTCATGGACTGCTTCCCTGCCTTCTATTACTAGATGATTAAGACTCACTCAAATATCAAAGAAATGAGTGTTTAGCCTGAAAGGAGTATATTTTTGGCCTTGTGCTAAGTAAGAAAGATCAATCTGCCTATGCAGTTCCAAGGAAATGCAATAATTCTGCGTATTTTGCTTCTCTAAAGCCCCTGTCACACTGCACCAACGGATGCAAAGAGGATGTAAAATGGACAAAAAACCTTGCCATCCGTTCAAAAACGTGATGTACTCACTGCCTCCGTTTTGCTTCCTCTCTATCCGTCCAGCATCCGTTTATTGACGTTTCATCCGCACAGAAAGTTTTGAGCTGCTCAAAACTTTTGTGTGGAAAATGTATCCAATTCGTCCATTCTGCATCCGCTATGCATCTGCTATGCATCCGTTACGCATCCGTTATGCATCCGCTATATCCGATAGGCATCTGTTCCGCATCCGCGCAACTCGCATCCACTCGGATGCAGGGAGGAAGCGGAACAGATGCAGAACGGATGCAAAACGGATGCAGCAGGGAAACAAAGCGTTTAAAATGGAAAAAACGTTCGCAGAGGGGACCTATCTTGGATATTAAGGATGTCTAGAGGATGTCTAGAGGATGCCTAGAGGAAGCAAAGGGACACCTATACTGCCTATAAAAAGGGGGAGCAACCCGTCTGCATCTCACTTTCAGACCAGCAGCCTAGCTGTGCAGACCTCTGCAGCCTTCATCTGACTCTTGCTCTTCCACAGCAGCCAGTCATGTCCACCGTGGATCGTAACACAGTCCTTTTGGCAGCCACCATCCTTCTGCAACAGTGCAAAGCCATCTACAGGCTCCATGAACTCTACT
The DNA here is from genome assembly GCA_015471245.1 of Laticauda colubrina. Lineage (NCBI taxonomy): Eukaryota > Metazoa > Chordata > Lepidosauria > Squamata > Elapidae > Laticauda > Laticauda colubrina. The sequence goes on from BLBF01000048.1 coordinate 1,809,157, forward strand.
ACGGGAAGAAAAAGAGGCAGCCAAGAAGCGTCTGGGTCCGAAGATGGATCGCCAGAAGAGCAGAGTACGGACTGTACAACAAGCTGATGGTGGAGCTCAGGAACAAAGACACTTGGGCATTCCAGAACTTCATGAGGATGCCTCCAGCCATGTTTGCCGAAGTCGTGCAGCGGCTGACACCAGGTTGACCAAGGCAAACACCAACCTCCGGCCCAGCCTGGAACCTGGGCTCAAGGTGGCACTCACTCTGTGCCACCTGGCCTCAGGGACCACCTACAGGAGCATGCAGTATGGCTGGAGGGTGCCACCCAACACCATCAGCATTGTGGTCAGAGAAGTGGTGCAGGCCATCATCGAAGAATACCTGGAGGAACTCCTCCAGTGCCCCTCCACTGAAGAAGGCTGGAAGAAAGTTGCATAGCAGTGGTATGAGAGGTGGAACTTCCCACACACCGTTGGAGCCATAGATGGCAAGCATGTGGCCTGCAAAGCACCACCCAAGTCGGGGTCCACTTATTTCAACTACAAGGGCTTCTTCAGCATTGTCCTCTTCGCCATGGTCGATGCTGACTACAAGTTCATGTACATCGATGCTTCAGACAACGGCTCATCTTCAGATGCCCAGGTATACAACACCAGTCACCTCAAGGAGGGGCTGGAAGGCAACCTCATCATGGGCTTCCCAGATCCAGACCCCCTACCCAAGGACACACAAGATGTGCCCTACTTCATCGTGGGGGATGACGCCTTCTCCCTCACAACCTACCTCATGAAGCCCTACACCTCCAGACTCCTCACCCGTGAAGAGAGGATCTTCAACTACAGGCTGTCCAGGGCAAGGTGGGTGGTGGAGAACGCCTTTGGCATCCTGGCCAACAGGTTCCAGGTACTTCTCACCACCATGCAGCATCACCCAGAGACCGTGAGGAGGATCATGGAAGCTTGCTGCATCCTGCACAATCTCATGCGCACCCGCTACCCAGTCTTGCAGAACAGGCTTGTGGACCTCCAACAAGGCAATGGGGACATGGAGCCTGGGGAATGGAGGCAAGGGCAAAACCTAATAGACACTGAGGATGTGCAAGGCCCCAACAGAGCCTCACATGAAGGGAAGAAGCAGCGCAACCTCCTGAAACACTGGTGCAACTCCCCAGCTGGAGCAGTGGAGTGGCAAGACAGGATGATAGATGATTAATGGGTGCTTCCTTCAGCCTGTCTCATCACATGGATGAGATTGGGCCATGTATGTTGAGTGGGCCTACAATGAACAGGGCATTTAATAAAGAGTTGTGTTTGTGTTGACATGTGTGAATGATTGATTACATTGTTATTGATAAAAAGGGCCATAGGTGTGGCACCTGGGAGGGTGGACCATACAGTCCCACTATGCTTGCACTGGAGGTTTATCTATTCCACAGCTATTACCCATTCCAAAGGTATCCCTGCCCATCCCCCTGCTATCTTAACCCATCCCACAAGCATGCAAAGGCTTAAACCAATTCTAAAAGTTTCCACCAAGACTTTATTAAAAAAAAAGAAATGAAGCAAGTGTGTGAATCAAAGATAAACTTTATTGAACAACAAGCTGTAAAAGGAAAAAGACCCAAGTCAAGTGTCCAAATAAAGTCCACACCCAGTCTCTGGCAGTCTTCACGGTCACTCGGAGGTGTGCCCAGTCTCAGGGGTGAAGGGTCCAGGTGCTGTGGAGGTGGTTGCTGCTGCAGTGCTGGTCTGAAGCCCCACTGGGGTGCCTGGCCCCGAGAGGACAACAGGGGACGGTGTGTTGAGAAAGTTCTTGGACTCCTGGCTCAGCCCCTTGATGCTGAGAGATCCTTCCTCCATGCCATGGGGTGGCAGCCCCAGTACTGATGAGAGATGTACGGGCTTGGCTGTGGGGTGGAGGAAGGAGTAGTGTAGTGGGGCTGTCTGGTCTGCAGCTGGGTGAGGACTGGCATGGGTGGCATCGCTGTCATCGGTGGCATCATTGGCGTGGGTGGCATCGGTGGCATCAGTGGAACCGGTGGCAACGGTGTCGCCCAATGACTCTGTGCCTGGACTGGGAAGGGCTGCTTCCTGTGCTGCTGGACCTCCTGGTAGCCATAGCCCTGGTAGGTGAGGGGCTGTGGAAAGCCTTGGAATGGGAGGGACATCACCTGGGGTGGAGGAGCAGACCTGGGCTGGGTGGAAGCAGGTTCCTCTGGATCTGGAGGGTTGTGAAGCAGCTCGGTGATCCGGTCCTTCACCACCTGGTACTGGGGTTCCTCCATGTTCCTGAGGGTCTGGTTGACATAGGTGAGGAAGGGCTTGTGGTTGGAGGATGAGGAGTCAGTGTTGACCAGCTGAGAGAGGAGATCTATGCTGGTGCGGATGGTGTCCCTGATCTCCAGGAGGACAGTGTGGCTCTGGCCCTCCTGCTGTCTGGCTCTCTGCCTTTCTGTGGAGGTGGAGCTGGGAGTGGTGGTGAATGCGGGTACAAGTGTGGTGGACTCAATGTCTCCTTTCTCCCACCACACCAGGGAGTCCTCCACGTGCTCCACCACGGTTACAACACCTGTCTGCGGGTTCTCCGCCGTGGCACGCTCCACAGAAACCTGCCTGGAGACAGGGACTGACTCTTGGCCGGAAGAGGACTGGGTCTCAGCAGGCTGCTGGAGAGAGAGGGTTGTGAGAGGGGCTCCTAGTGCTCCTCGGTGGCGGATCTCACCCTCCAGGAAGCTGCACCTGGCCATGATATAGGTCTCTCTGTCCGTCAGCTTAACCGTGGCCTGGCCAGATTTCTTCAGGTTCAGCTTCCCGTACCAGGTGTGCATATGTTTCCACCAGCTAAGGAGCATCTCCGAAGTGTAACCCATACTCTCTGCCCTCTCTCTCCAAGCAGCCTGCTTCCTTTTGGTGTCCCTGTACAGCCGGTGTCGCTTCCACCACAGATAGTCATTCTCTCTCAGCCACTCCAGCACCTCATCCTCATGTTCCTCCTCAATGAAGTATTTCCTCCTCTCCCGTCCCCGCATACGCCTCTTCCTCCCTTTGGCAGGACCAGATGGGCCCTCATCAGAGGTAGGGGCTGCTCCTCCACACCACCACCACCAGCAGCAGGATCATCATCATCATCATCATCATCATCATCATCATCACCAGCAGGATCATAATCATCATCATCATCAGCAGCAGCAGCAGGATCAGCAGCAGCATCAGCAGCACCAGCAGGACCAGGATCAGCAGCAGCAGAGTAAGCACCAGCAGCGCCAGCAAGACCAGGAGCACGAGCAGGACGAGCAGGACGAGCAAGACCAGGAGCACGAAAAGTACGAGCAAGTCCAGGAGCACCAGCAGGACCAGCAGGACCAGCAGGACCAGCATGACCAGGAGCAGCTTCAGCAGAGTACACAGCAGCAGAAGCACCACTGCCAGAAGCAGCTTCAGCAGAAGCTCCAGCACCAGAAGAGCGAGCCTGAGCAGCAGAAGCCCCAGCAGAAGCAGAGTCAGGGATAGGGGGCGGAGGGTGGCCCTGTCCCTCTTGGCAGGGATGGTGGCAGGTTGCTGAGGCTTTCGCTTTTTCCCCATGGTTGTGGGGTTGCTGGCTGGCAGGAAGGCTGGCAGGGAGGCTGGCAGGCACCAAGGCTGGCAGGAAGGCTTGCAGAAAGCCTGGCAGGAAGCCTGGCAGGAAGCCTGGCAGGAAGGCAGGCACCAAGGCTGGCAGGAAGGCAGGCACCAAGGCTGGCAGGTAGACTGGCTGGCAAGGAGGCTGGCCAGGAGGCTTGGAGGCAGGCTGGCAGCAAGGCAGGGCAGGCAAGGACTCGATGTATCCGGCAGCAGGTCTTTCCTCTGAATGCTGATCATGTGTGTTAAGCCTGGGTTCCCCAACCAGGGTTAGGTAGACAAGCTAAACAGAATGTGCAGCGTTAGTCAGATAGGCACACAGATAAATGAGTGAGCTAAGCTTGTATGTTTATTAACATACAGTAAAAATAACAGATACGCTTGTGCTATCAAGAATATATTTTATTCCAGTATAAGTGTATAGCATAGTCAAAAACAGTCCAATATTCATTTACCATGTAGTCAGTCCATTCAGGGATATTCAGTTAGCAAAGTCCATGTAGAATATCCTATTGTCAGTTCACATAAATCAGTCCGTTGTTGTCTCTCCCGTTCGAGCAATGCAGTCTTGATTCCAAGCAGTAATCAGGGATCATCAAAGCCAGAGAGAGAGAGAGAGCAAGCTGTAGCCTTGCTACTTTTATATGGTTTTCATAACCACTCCCACAGTTGCTATTTCACAGTTAAAGCTGCATACACTAACTATGATTCATAGTTATTATTTCACCTAAAACAGTTAGGGTGAACAATGTTATCCCTAACAATGTGCGAGCTCTTCCCTTTATATCCGTGTGGCTTACGCAATGCATCCCCCCCGCATGCGCAATTAACGCTCGGCATCCGTTAGGCTTCCGCTGTGCATCCGCTCTGCATCCGCTCTGCATCCGCTCTTTCCATTCCGCGTCTGCTTTGCTGAGGCCCCCCGGAAGCCTAGCAGATGTGCCATCCGCTCTCATCCGCTTCCATCTGCTGGGCTTCCGTTCCGCATCCGCTTTCCATCCGCCCTGCGTCCTCCCCCCGTCCGTGTTATCCGCTCTGGTTATGCAAATTTTTGCCTCTTTTGAGAGCGAATAACAACAGATGGAACATTTTGCTCATCCGTTGTGTCCGTTTTGCATCCGTTGGGCAGTGTGAAGGTTATAATTCTGGAACTAGATCCTGGTTGTCTATTTAGATGATGTTTTCTAGACATGGGAAGATTTGGCCTAGGGAGGCCTAGATGAGGCAGAGTGGGAGAGGATTATAATTCAACATTATTTAAGCCAGGGGTGAAAAAACTTGATTTCATTAAGAGCCGCATCAGAGTTGTGCTTGAGCTCAGGGGGAAGGGGTGGATGTGGCCTAAGTGGGCATGGCCAGCTCAACCTCACTCGTGTTGGGACCAAGCACTCTGCCAGAGAAAACAGGCTCCTGATCTCCGCTTTCACCTGCAATGGCCTCTGGGGATTCAGTTTTTTTTAACAATTGGTTCTGTGGGCATGGCTTAGTTGGTGGATGGGGCTTAGTGGTCATGTGACTGGGTGAGCATGGCCAACTCGACATCACTCATATCAAGGGGTGCTTCTCCTTGCCTGGCCTCTCATGACAGTAGAGATGCTGCAACGGTCATAACTGTGAAACATGGTCATGTTGCTTTTTTAGTGCCATTATAACTTTGAATGGTCACTAAATGAACTATTGTAAGTCAAGGATTGCCTGTACAAAAATATAAAAAGTTTCTTTGCTTGCAAAAAGCTGCCCTAAATGCCAATCATTAGATTAAAAATACCTCCAAGCTGGAATTACAAATCAAGCAGGGTGCCAGAGGAATGAAACAGTTAAATTGCAATGATAACCATCAAGCAGCCAACTCTTGCCCATAAAGTGAAACCCTTTGGCAGAGAGGTCATTTAAGCTGTCCAGAAAAAGCACGCAGGAAAACCAATCCTTAGATCCATTTGCACCACTTAAAGATACCAGCTGGTCTCACTCACCTCACAAGATATCCTAAAGAAATCATCCAGATTTAAGGAAAGGTCACATGCCCCCCAGAAAGTCAGTTTAACAAAAACAGTGCCAAGCTTGCATCCTGTCTCTTGGAAGTATACCCCTAAAGAACAGTACCAGATACCACTAAAGCACTGAAGGAAGACCCCCTTCCCAGATAGAAAAAGAAACCATGAGACAAGAAAAAATTCAAACACAATACAAATAATTAAATCACAACAGTAGCTGTGGCTTGTTGAAGCTGAATAGGGAAAATTATCCCATCAATAAACACAGGATTAAAAGTCACTGAGCACAGAATTTACCTTCATCAAAAACCAGTTTTAGACCAAAATTCAGAAAGGGTATGTAAACTCATGTTTGAATGTCAATCTTTCTAGCTAGCCAAGAAGCTTTGCTGAATGTCATTCATCTTGGTTCCCTGTCACTAAAGCTTTGCTTCATTATTCAATTATTTCTTCAAAGGGCTGATTGTCCAGGGAAGTATTTCCTCCCAACAGCAGTGTAAAATTCTTAAAACAACTCTTCTCCTTTAAGAAAGTCAAGCCCCAGAAGCTCCGGAGACAGGAAGTCTAGGCATACTGACAAGAATGTAATAAGGGTGGAAAAAAACAAAAGGAGATTGCTTCTAACTACTGGTTCTCCAAACTGCTTAGAAAGTTAACAAGGGATTCTATAGAACCAATCAGAACTGGTAGAATCCCACCCCTGGATGGCCTCCTGCAACCCTCTGCCAGCAAAATTGGAGTTCAGGAGAGCTGCATACAGCCCTCACAAGTTCCATTTTTGCTGGCAGAGGTACCACAGGCTGGTCCTTCACAGTTTCCAGGGTGGCCCCACTGGCCAGATCTAAGCACCCCTTGGGCCAGATCCAACCTCCGGGCCTTGAGTTTGACACCCCTGATTTACCCCTCTACATATCTTTGTCTACTAACTTAAGGAGGCAAGCTAAAAATCTATCTGAAGCTGCAGCTCAAGTGCCCACCAAATGAGAAAAGAGGACTCACTGGGAAAGGCCCTGGTGTTAGGAAAGACTGAAGGCCAAAGGAGAAGAGGATGGAAGAGGATAAAATAGCTAGATAAAATCATTGATAGAATGAAAATGAATTTGGGAGACATTGGAGGACAGGAGCCTGGCATGTTGTGGTCCATGGGGTCACAAAGAGTCAAGTATGACTTAGCAACTCAACAACAATAACAATCTGTATGTTACTCCAATTTTAAATTTGCTCTGTCTAACAGGATTCTGGATGGACTCGAACATCAGGGCACCCTAATCTAAATTTAAAATTGTTCTGTCTATTCTTTCAAAGTTTCAACAAAAATAAACTAGTTGATGGTTATCACTGCATTTTAACTATTTCATTCCTCCAGGTGCTCTGGCACCCTGCTTGATTTGTAATTCCAGCTTGCAGACTAGTTTCAACAAAAATAGACTGCTGCACAAATCTAGTTACTAATTTTGGGTCTATACTGTCTACACATCTCCAGGGCATTTCAGATAAATTATATCTTTTTGATTCAACAGCTGCTTTCGGGACAATTTGGTTTGGCTGACCAGACTATTTGTAACTTTCAGATGGATATCTCAGAGCTTCAATGGCAGAAAAAAATGATCACCTTGCTTGTTGGTTGGATTGAATTCAGTTGTATTTGCACTTATTGCATTAAGGTTTTATCTATGTTCTTCCAGTGGCTAAATTGGTTGCTGTTTTAACAGTTTTCTATCTGACTTTACACATGTTTACATGAGCAGTGTGCAACTGCAAATGTGGAATCGATAGAAACAAGACATACAACACCTTTATTACAAAGGTTACTTCAGTCGGAAAATAGCTGCTGATGAGTAGATGTAATGACCTGGAACATCCTGAAAGTAATACCTTACAGCACACTAAAGATGATAATATAATTGGTCTGACATGGGGAATCCTCAGTAGACTATTGGGAATAATCTTTTTTCTGGAAGAGAATTTTGTGGCTTACCAAGAGCTAGTAATGTATGTACGAAATATTTTTCCAGTGAAGAGCAGTTCATAATTCATAGCAGGTAGAAAGAACACCAAGTTACAAAGGTCATTTTGATTCTATTATCCAGGAGAAATAGTTAGTGCTTGGTAGATCACTCACAAGGTCTGTCTTGAGACCAAGGAAATCTGGTGGTATGTTAGTCCCACTGATTTTAGGAAGATTCCGTTCCAAATATTTTTTTTTTTATTATATGATTTGCTGTAGGTATTGGCATCTTTTTCAAATCATACTTGATTCCTTGGGGTTTTGTAGACACATTGATGTTTTGTAGGAAGATAAGATGAAATATGACATTGTTGATTCCAAGATGTTACTAGGCAGATATGATCCTTTTTAATTTTTGAAATAGCGATATCATATTTCGTTAGATGCTACAACCCTGTTTCTTCTAGGAACAATTCCTATTCTTGACCCGGTTCATATATGAAAGGATTCTGAGACTTATCTGGTAGTGGTAATAACAGCAATATTTCCAGGATGTTGGGAGAATGCCATTTTATTTTCTCCCAATATAGTGGAGTACCACATATGCTGTTATTCAGGAGCCCTGTAGGAAATTAAATAGGATTGAAAACCTAGCTGCTCAAAATGGAGAGTCCAGAATCCAGAATGTACCAATGTTCTTGAGCCTTGACTACTGGTCTTCTTACAATAAATTGACTCCATTTATAAAATTGCAATGGACATTTCTTCTTATTCATTCCAGTTAAATTTTTTGATGAAACTTAGAGGAATTAACCTCAACTGGCCATATTGAGAAGTGCTTTAAGTCCTCTGTCTCCAAGGTATTCTCATTTTTTCCTTTTATTCTCTCTGCTCCCATATAGTGAAGGCTATGTTTGTCTATAATGTAGTGTCACCTAAAGAGAGATTGAAAGCTAATATTTTCATCTACAAACCCAAAATAGTGTTCAGTATATTGCAGGTATGAAGACATTGTGGCATTCTCAGCTTTATGTCTGCATTCTCTTGTCTGAAAAACATACATATATATAGTTTTCTGCTTGTAAAGAATTTGCTTTCAGTAGGAATAACCTCATAAGGCAAAAAGAAATGCAGAAGTAGCTACCCTTTCTTGAGGTGGAGGACTGAAAATATACTCCAGTGGATGTTCCAGATGGTTTCAGAAGGAGCATGAAGGTCCCTGACAACAAATGATCCATAGTCAATATTTGCCATCTTTGGATAATTCATATCCTGGCTAGTCTAATAAAGCCTAACCTGGGCCTCTTCTTATAATTAAATGATGTTTCCAGCACTTCTGTGCTCATTTCCTATACTGCCTAAAACAAGAATACATTGGATAAATTTTGATAGAGTGACTGGATCTCATTAGCTGGCACTAATCAGAATATTGTCCTCACCAGCACTTAGTGATAAGAGAAACATTGTCCAGTAAAAGGGCACCTCTCAAAGATAGAACCAGCATTAGTATGCAGTACAAGTACTCCTTAACTTACAACCACAATTAAGCCCAAAATTTCTTTTGCTAAGCAAAATGGTTGTGAAGTGAATTTTGCCCCATTTTCTTGCCACAAATGTTAAGTTAGTAACATAGTTATTAAGTAATATGGCTTCCCCATGACTTTGCTGGTCAAAAGTTCGCAAATAAGGATCAAATGACCCCAGGACACTATAGAGCCAACAGAAATATGATTTAGTTGCCAAGCATCTGAATTTTGATCATGTGACCGTGGGGGATGTTGCAATGGTTGTAAGTGTGAAAAACAGCTGTAAGTTACTTTTTTTCAGTGCCATTGTAACTTCTAAGTAAAGGTAAAGGTTCCCCTCCCACATATGTGCTCGTCATTTCCGGCTCTAAGGGCCAGTGCTCATCTCTATTACAAAGCCAAAGAGCCAGTGCTATCTGAAGACATCTCCATGGTCATGTAGCCAGCATGACTAAACACTAAAGGCGCACGGAACACTGTTGCCTTCCAATGAAAGTGTTCCCTATTTTTCTACTTGCATTTTTACGTGCTTTCGAAGCTTTCTGCTGGGTTGGCAGAAGCTAGGACAAGTAACAGGAGCTCACTCTGTTACGCGATGCTAAGGATTCAACCACTGAATTACTGATCTTTCTGACTGACAAACCCAGCATCTTAGCCACTGAGCCACCGAGTCTAATGGTCACTAAATGAAGATTTAGGATTAGATGTAGAGAACCCAGAAAGATTAATGGAGGCAATAAATATAATGAAGAATCTTGATGGTATAAAATCAGGGTAGTTAAACAGCCAGAGGATTAATGTGGTTTAAATCATCCTCGAGTTCAACTGACACACTTTTATAAAGTGCAATTTCATAATTTAGTCTTCTTGTAAAATTAAATAAGTGAACAGAGAAAGGCTTTCTGGGATGTCCTTTTGGGGAAAGACAGACTCTGCTATACTAAGCAAAAGCTTTCTTGCTTTGATGGGTTTCTAGTGTGTTGGGCTGCATCCTTTTTACTCTTGTCGATTGCTAAGCTTTCGTTTATTTGACTCCCGGCCTTTTCGCTGATTGCCAGATTTTTTTTTCTCATTTTTCCTTTTTGTCCACTTCTTTTTATAGATGCTTTCCATATCCTAGTTCCACGTTCCATTGCAATTGAATTGTATTGTAGCTTTTCAGTGGCAAGTCACACCTGAGAAAAAACAGGCTGGGGTAAAAAAAAAAAAAGTGAAAATCAAAATGTAAATAATAAATAAAAGAAATACACAATAGTTCATTTTATGTTCCCCCAATCTTAGTGAAAGAAAAGCACAGCAATGATATAAGCAATGACTTGTACAGTGGGGATAAGATGTGAGATGAGATGGTCTCGTATTAGCTTGAGATGTGAGATATTCAAATTGGGAGCTCTATCTGCCAATCATTTGTAATTTCCACCTATTTTAATAATCCCCATTTTATCTTCCAAAATAGCAGCAAGCAGCACTGTAATCTTGACAGGAAACTATGAACACAGTGACATAAATTATCAGCATTCAAAGTGCTCTGTTCTGTGTAGGGACTGCCAAAACATATTCTGATACTTTTCTGAACTGTGTATCACTTCAGATAGAGTTTATTGTGCTATTTTGAGTGGGAGAATGGAACATTTGATCATATTTTTCCCCTGCCAATCCTCCAGGGTCTGATTTCTTTTCTCCTTTTAAAGAATTGTTTTATCATCTATCTTTTACTTTGCCAGTGCAGCATTATCTTCTCTTGTTAGGAGAGAAAATGAATATGTGTACAGTGTATAAGGGACTGACAATGTACAGTGTGTAAGGGACTGACAGCAAATCCTTAGTTAGATGCTCCCTTCAGAATATCAAGGATATTTTGGGTTCGATAGTGACTAAATAACTCATTGGAAGAAACACCGTTCTCGTCAGTCAGCTATGAAATTTGAAGCATTACCAGGAAAGCTATGTGGAGCTCATGTTTTCCTCGATTATATTTTTTCTCTGGCAGTCAATAAAAACCCTGTGTGTGTGTGTATGTGTGTGTGCACGTGCCTTGGACAAAGAGGCTGCTGTGAAATGGGAAGAAGGCCAGGAGTTGACAGTGGATGTGATCCAGTGGGGATAGTCTCTGGACAAGAGCACAAGAGTTACTGGGCCTTCTCCAGCCTAATTTGTCATACAAGCAAAAAAGATTTGGCTCGGTGAGAGGGAACAGAGGCCACTGCCCTGAAGAGTTACCAGCCTTTGTTGAGAGCCAGCTGAACATTAGAAGTGATGGCATTTCTGTGTGTTTCACAGCTTCAAATTGACACTTAGTCCAATTGCCAACTGTTCTCTCTCTCTCTCCACAAATAGGCTTTTTATGAAAAAAACAAAACAAGTCAGTTCTTTAAATGTTCATTTCCCCATTAGATGTGATTTATTGGGAGTCAAAAGCTGTTGTAAAGTACAGGAAATCAGGAGTCAAGGTGGTTCAGATGAATATAACATTTGTAAACTAACACTCCCTACAAGAATATGAACTACTAGCATTCAAAGTAAATTGACAGGAAATAAGAATCTGTGGAATTCAAAGGGGACTGAACTTGGATCTCTTGTGGGTGCAATGGGACTTTAACCTGATGATGCATTTGACCCCTCCTTCGGTTTTCTCCTACAGCTCTATTTCATTGGACATAGTTCTAGTCTATCTTCCCCTGAATCTAAATAGTTGATTTGTGAGATGCTTGATATTGTCACTTTTAATTTATGTTTAACTTTTACATGTTTGTAGTGCTCTGCACAGTTGGCTTCTTGGAATGCAACCTTATGGATGTTCCTTGTGGCACTTGCAGAAATAGAGTGCTTGTGAAACACAAGCTGTGCTGTCGAAACTTCACAGAAAAGACATATATTTTTCAGACCAAAGGAAAGCAATTAAGCTCCATTGGTTGCCAGTTTGCTTCCAGATCCAATTCAAGATATTGCTTGTTATCTTTAAAGCTCTACATGGCATGGGTCAAGGGTATCTGAGAAATACCATTTCTCCCCAATGGGGATGGGTTGTCCCACTTGTGCCAGCAGAAGAGGCCTGGTACAAAATAACAATAAGTCTGCTAAGGAATTCCAGCAGGCAGGTTCAAGGAAAAAAGTATTTTCCATTGTGGCCCCATTGCTGTGGAATACTGCATCTCTAGAGGTAAGAAGTTCCCCTTCCTTTCAGAGAGTATTAATACCAGTTATTGCCAGATGGCTTGATGCCCCAAAGGAGGCACTCACAGGTAGAGGTGACTAACAGGATAAGAAAACATCTTACCCATTCATCAGAACAACAAGACACAAGGACAGTTTTTTTCCTGAATGCCATCACTCTGCTAAACAACTAATTCCCACAATACTGCTAAATTAACTACTTAGACTGTATTACTATTATTATTATTATTATCCATCCAATTACCTATCTCTTCCCACTTATGGCTATAAACGTGTTGCTTGTATCTTTATGATTTATATTGTTTTTATTGTTCCCTAGTATGATTTGATTGCTTATTAGTATCTTATGACTATTACTAAGTGTTGTATCTTATGATACTTGATGAATATATTTGATTTTTTCTTTATGTACACTGAGAGCTTATATACCAAAGACAAATTCCTTGTGTGTCCAATCACACCTGGCCAATAAAGAATTCTATTCCTATTCTTAGTTCTAGCTTCCTTTACTGATAGTTTTTGATGTACAACCAGACTATTTGAAAATACAATGGCACTGAAAATGTAACTTATGACATTTTTTTTCACACAACAATTGTAGCATCCACATCGTCATGTGATCAAAATTAGCAACTGGCTCATATTTATGACAATTGCAGTATCCCAGGGTCATGTGATCACCTTTTGCAATCTTCTGACAAGCAAAATCAATGGGGAAGCCAGATTCAATTAGTAACGGTGTTACTAACTTAACTATTGCAGCGATTCCCTTTGCAGAAAGGTTGTAACATGGGGATGTCTCTTAACTAACAGGTTATTAATAATGACAGTGATTCGTTTAAAAACTCTGGCAAGGAACATTGTAAAATGGGGCAAAACACACTTAACAACCATCTTACTTAGCAACAAAACAATTGGGCTCAATTGTGGTTGTAAGTTGAAGACTACCTGTAGTAGAGTTTTTATAATCTTACTCTCTGCAGTTTTAATGTTTTTAGATTTTAATTTTTTTTCTACTGGTTTTATAACTTGTAAGCCACCTAGAGTCATCAGATAGGGCAGATAGGTGGTCTAGACAGCGATAACAATAACAATAATGTGATACTGGTGAATTTCAGTACAAAATTCAAATTTTTCAACTATGTGACACACACAGAATCATTTGCAGTAATAGATAACTTCTTTTCAGCTTAAAGAAGTTGATTAGTCTTGGAGATGTTTAGTAAACCTGATTTTGTACTCTTGCATATGACCAGGTGTGGGATTCAGCCAGTTCGAACTGGTTTGAGCGAACCAGATGTTAAATTTACATCTGGTTAAATTTACATCTGGTTAAATTTACATCTGGTTTGTCGAACTGACAGTTGAACCAACCGGTTGATCCCACCCACCACACCCTGCCCCTCCTAGGAGTCTCTATGTGGCCAGTTTTGGATACAGGGAAGTGCAGGGTCTGGACAGTGGCTCCGGGAGGGCAAAAAACGGGCCTTCTATAAGTCTAGAAATGGGCTTATTTCTGGCTTCCAGATGGCCTCCAGGCCCCAGGGGAGGCCATTTTCATCCTTCCAGAGGCCCGAGGGAAACCTTCAGACCCTGGGTAATGTGAAAAATGACCCTCCAGGAAGTTCTGGAAGTTCAGAAACAGGCCTTTGTTTTTGGCTTCCGGAGAGGCATTGGACCCTAAGGGAGGCCATTTTCACCCTCCCAGAAGCTTGAGAGAAGCCTCTGTACCCTAGGAAAGCCAAAAATGGCCCTCACAGAAGTTCCAGTTGGCCACACCCATCATAGCCACAGCCACTCAGCAACTGGACAGTGAACCAGTTGCTGGGATTTTTGAATCCCACCCCTGTATATGATCATTTAGCCAAGAGTCATTGAAACACGTTGGAGGTTCTGAGCCCAATCTTCTGTTTAGTGCAAGAACTGAAATTAAAGCATCCTTGACAAATAATTTTCTAATCTTCCCTTAAATCTAACTACTGAAGTCTCTAGTGTCACATTCAGTTGGGATCTGCTTTTCTCTCCTAAACCTATTATTCTCAGTCCTGTATTCTGAGATGATAGATAATACTTGTCGTCTGCCAGTTAACAGAAAGTCAGCCATTCACTTGCCAGAGGTGGAATTATTTAAATATTCAAGAATTTCCTAGCTTCCAGACTACCAAGAACTGTACAAAGATTATTAATTCATAGGAATAAAAAGCTTTGTGTTTTGGCCACCAGATGTAAGAAACACCACTTGTAATGGCTATAGATGATAATTTGGTTCCTATGGATGTATTTGTATGTGTGAGTTTATGAAACTCCTTCCAAGTTTAGGCATGAAAAGTAATGTAACCATGCAAAATCAGGAAATCTGAAATTTATTGCTTTGCACTGACTAGTGTGCATGACAGTATGGTATCCTTTCAAATATTAGAAGAATGCTATTATATATACCCTTTTTTCAAGGCTAAATCTTCTCGATTCATTTAATCTCTATGAGATTTCATTATTGGATCATCATTCTCGTCTTTCTGTAAATCTGTTCTAGTTTGGTTCAATCCTTTATAAAGTGTGGTGTCCAGAATTGGCATGGGTTCTATCCAAAGGAAAGTAATTACTATTTATCTTTATTTGGCAATGAAATCCTGTGGCTAGAACTCAAAACTTTAATCTTTCCAATACAAATTGAGTAGTCTACAGATCCCTGGATTCTAACATTGCCCCTTTTTGGAAATGGGAACAATATTTACTCTCTATTTTCAACATTTCATCTGTTTGTCATGATTTCTCAAAGATACTATATAAATGTTCAACCAAGCCATGAACTATTCCCTTTATGTATTTATTAATATGCAAGCCTTTTTATACCACTTCAATCATAGTGAATCTAAAGTAGATTACAAAAATAGTAAACTAAAAATAACTATATAAAACTGCATTTCATCTGACCCTAGAGATTTAAACTCATTCCAAGTTAGTCCCTGTTTCTGTAAGTGTCAAGCTTCAACCCTTTTATATTTATTTCCTTTTATATTATGAAGCTGCTTTTTTCCACCTCATCTTTTTTTAATCATTGAAATGGTATTACAGAGGGAAAAAATTGACAGCAGCTTACAAAGCAAGTGTTCCTCTTGCGTATGCTCAGCACCACCAAGCTGTAAAAATATTTATAGTGGAAGATTTTCATTTTTCAAGAGGAAAATTAAAAGCTCTAAAGTGAAGTTTATATATACTGCAAAATCCTTGGCATTAATTCCTCTTGAATATTTCTGTGAAGTCAGAACCCTAACATAAAAGTTTTAATTTCTATGCAAACTAGATGGGATGATTGAGTTATAATTAAAATGGTAATTATACCCTTAATGCTCCATATTTGACTTTTCAAGAGAAAAAAAATATTGTGCTCCAAGATAAGCTATTTAAAGATCTGAGAAAAAAGTTAAAAATGAATATACTTTGAGTCATGCCATCCTAGGCATGACTTTTTTAAAAAAAGTAAATCAGATCAAATATAATGAACCTTATTCCAGTACAGGAAAATTTGAGATTTCTAAAACTTATTGTTGATTCATTTGCACCATCTTTGTTGAAATTATTTCATTTGTTTTGCCAGTAGTTGAGTACAAAATCAACATGATGATTTTTACATAAAAAAATTATTTACTACTTACAACTACTTACTTACTACTTTTCCTTACCAGTGTTCCTAGGCAAGTAAGATAGAGGTGGCTTTCTGAGAAGTGATGAAAATATATTTGTTGATTTTGCTGTGTGGCAGCTATTAAAGTCAGGCTCTAAGGACCAGGCATTTAACAGATTTCTACTACTCCTGCATTTTGATCAAAATGTTCAACATACTCTAGAAATGTGCTGAGAAGCAAAGCAATGCCTCACAAGGTTGAAAAAATGCCAACAAACATCATTCATCTGCAAGAAAAACCCAATAGAACCACATAACATTTATTGGGAAGTAAATGTATCTAATGCAATATTAATAAAGGAGGGAAAGAGGAAGAGGTTTTTAAATGGATACATGGGCCTCTCCATAACTGCAACTTATTTCTCCTTTGTCTGTTTTTTCACTTTCTATGAAATATTTGTACTCCATAAACCCCTCATTTGAGCATCTGTGAAACGTTATTAAATTACACCTTTGAACATAGAAGGGGGAAATTATTACCATAAATACTGGTGGAATATTCATGTTTATTTTACTTAATATGTTTAAGGTAGACATGCCTACTGTGACTAGGAATGACTTTTGCTTAACCTGAGGGTATCTCTCCTATTGAAAGTTTACTTACTTTTGAAATAACATCAAAATAAATGCCTTTTCTATCCTGCCCCTGCCCACATTGGGAGGCCCCCATGTTAGGCCTTCCCTAGTTTGGACATTTGGGGAAGAAAAACCCTCAACTGCCATTTGCAGCATAAGTATAGTTTTACTAAATCTAAGTAGTCACAGCATAGGAAAGCCAGTTCTGGAGATTCTAGCATCATCATTGGAGGTGGTATTCAGCAGGTTCTGACCTATTCTGGAGAACCAATAGTGGAAATTTTAAGTCGTTTGGAGAACTAGCAAATACCACTTCTGACTGAAGATTTTACAGTATCCTTCTCCTGTCACGCCCACAGAACTGGTAGTATCATCATCATCTTTTAACAACCGCACACTGGTCATCATCCTCTTTTAATGACCCCATAATCCCTTACGGGGTAGAGTATGGACAACTGAATGGAACTGAGTGTTTACTGGCTAGATGCCCTTCCTGTTGTCAATGAGGAATTTTGTTCAGCAGATATATTCTCAGTGCGCCCAGAGAGAAAAATATCTGCCTGAATCTAGGATTGAACTCACAGCCTCCTGATTGTGAAGCATGACCTACATCTCTAGGCCACTGCACCCTCTTCAGAAGATTCTAGCATAAGTCCACCTTAAGAAGAGACTGGATAACCATTTGTCTGAAGTGGTATAGGGCTTCCTGTCTGAACAGAGGGTTGAACTAGAAGACTTAATTGGTCCTGTTGAGGTAATTCCCCATTAGGAGAATGAGTGCACACAGGAAAACGTAGTGAGAGTGATGTTGAATAAAACACGACCAGCACACAGATACTCTGAATAGTAAAATGTAGGTTTTACTTCCAGTAAACTGTTAAGCAAAGTCCAACAAGCAGTCCAAGTTATACACGGTTAAAGCAGTCAGTATTCAGTATTCAGGGATAATCCAAATAACAAAGTCCAGTATCATACACAGTTCAATAACAAACTTACAGCATTCCAAGAAGAATGACGATCAGCAACAGTCAATAAGGAAAAATGCAGGACCAAGAACATCGACCATCAGAACATCTAGCAACTAGCAACTAACAACAACAGTACAATCCAGGTTTCTGGCTCCGTCTTATGGCCGTTTGAGGAACCACACCCAATTACAATTTTAGCATTCCCTTAAAGAGACAGTATTAAATGTCTATCCTGGTTTATATATTTCCAACCCAACTGTTAGGTGACTATCAATTCCGAACAGGTCCCTTCCAGCTCTGATATTCTGTTCTGTTCTGTCTGTTACTTTGAATCCCATTCCAAAACCAAGATGCTTAACCTAAAAATGATTGCCCACATGGGTTTTCAAGTGCAGAATTTTTCAAACTGAGGACCTAATACAGGAATTAGATGGAGTTCTATGTAAAGTAAAGGCAATTTAAAGTCACTTATATGCAGCAACTTTTTTTAATCACTACAGCTTTATTTTTAATCAAGGATTTCAAGATTTTTTTTAATTCTTAAATTAAGAGTTCAGCAACCTGAAAAGTTCTAAAAACTCCTTGTTTTGGTGTCCTGGTGACTTTACTAATATCTTCATGTAGGTTTCTTTTTAAAAAAAATTTGTTTATTAGTTTTCAATAAACAAACATACACAAACAAAACACAAAACATCAAAACATAAAACTTCTTTTTGGAAAGCGGCTTAGTCCCGGGTTATATCTTTTTATACAGACATAAATTCAAAATTCATGCTCACTTTTTATCCAATTTCATATCTTATTTACCATTCTATATTTTCTATATAGCTTCTCCCCTCTTTTCACTCTCTTAATTCTATTTTATTTATTTCATCTCAATTTAAATTATTATGCATATATCTTTTGTCTGTTCTATTTCAATTTCTATTATCTTTTCTCATTAACACAAAATTTTTCCTGTAATCACTGGTTGAAGTATGATGCCTTTAAATCTTTCCCCTAAATTTAACACTTAAAATAATATATACTTTTCATTCTGATTCTGCTTAGTACATTCTGAAACTACTTATTATATTATAAAATAAAAAAGAATAATAATTTTATAATATAATTAAAACAATAATCCATAGCAAATTAAGCTCTATTATTAAATCTTATTTTCTAACATTATTTCAAATATAAATACAATACAATCTTATGTACTTTGCAGAATCTCTTTTTTAATCATATTTTTACCCACTATCTCTGAATAGATCTTGTTTCTTTACATCTTGTTTTAAACCTTTTTAACTTCTCTTCCCTTTTTCCCTTCTTTTCTTCTGCAATCCTGTCTTTTTACCCCCTTGTCTCTTAAACTCCACCTTCTTGATCACCTTCTGTATTTCTCTTTTCTGTTGCTTTCTAACATTATATCAATTTTTCATCTTATTTTTCCCTTTTTTGGTTGTTTTTTTAAGTCTTAAATTCTCCATTCTCTTTCCTCTCTTTCCCTTTTCTTCCCCAGCTATTAAAAGATATTCATTAAAGATGGCTTCTTCTTCATCCCAATCTTCTTGTTGTAGTTTCTGGTAGGTATAAATCGCTATTTCTAAAAAATGTAAAACAGATCCAGAAGAGCTCTTCCCTTCTTGATCCTCTTCTTTTAGCTTTTTAAATTCAATTTTCAGTTCATCAACAAGTAGTGCCATTGTAAAAAGTTTTTTTAAACAACCCAAATATTTTTAGTCTTTCAAATAATAATTTCCAAAAGTCCCAAAATCACCAAGCAATCCAAATACACACAGTCTGTTTCATTTAGCACTTTCTTCTTTTTATATTTTCTCTTCCTGGGGTTATAGTTCAGTTATAAAGCTCCAGTTGAAATATATCTTTTAGAAGTTTTGTTACAATTTTGCTCTAATCTTATAAATTCCAAGCAGCCTCCTCCAAAAAAATCTGAATGTTAATTCTTTTCCTCTCCCTTCCCATTTACAGCAAAAAAAAGTTTTGATTTTTTTTTTTTAATGCTCAGAAATCTTTATTGTCCCCTTAGTTTCAATTTTCAATTTAATTACCTGCTGATGCCAAAATGGGTTTTTCCAATTTCTCCATTCATTTGTTATCACTGTAAGGAAGGAAAATGAGAAAAAACAAACTTTCCCTTTTTACTTTCATTTGCCGCTTCTTCCGTCTTCATAGGGAATGATGTATCTTTAATAAAACTTAAATTCCAGGTTATTTAAATATTACTTGTCCCAGTTAGCCAAAAACTTTCACTTTCTCAGCTTTCTCCTGCACATTCTCTGGATAAAAGCTTTCACTTTCTCAGCTTCCTCCTGCACATCCGGATAAAAGCTTCTTTGTGGCAGCCATTACTGAGGGGGGGTTGCGATTCCCCCAGACCCTGCTGAGTCTCCCCTATCTTCAGTTATGGGGTAACTATAGTCCCCAAATCCAGCTGGATCGGGGGCACTCCAGCAGCGAGCGCAACAGGAACCACGCACGATCGCAGATTCTGGCCTCCGCCAAAGTCTTGCAAACCGGAAGTCCCATGTAGGTTTCTTAATAGCAGTACAGAAGTAGTTGGTTACTTTCTTTTCCAAAATGTTTTCTGAACTTCCTTTGCATAATCTTCTTCTTTTCTTCCAGATGAGCACAAATTAGGTCTGACCCTGCAAGTATAGGCTGACCAGGTATCCAGTAGCAGCATCCAGACACTAGAAATCATTGATGTCTGATAACTGGCTGTAGGTTAGGAACTATGGGAGATGGTATGAGAAATGTCTCTAAGACAAGGGTTTCAAATTCAATTTCATTAAGAGCCACATCAGGGCTGTGATTGACCTTGAGGGGTCAGAGTGGGCATTACCAAGTGGGTGGGTGTGACCAACCAGGTGGGTGCGGCCAATGGTTAGTTGGAAGCCACTCCCCCAAACTACTGGCATGTTTCCTCTTCGCATTGGGTAAATCAGATCCGACCTGTGGGCCTTGAGTTTGACACCCCTGCTCTAAGATATCAGCACCACCTTCCCCATAAGCTGTCCTATCATTCTCCAATCCATGCTTTCCTCCCCCAGACCATAGAGCTCCATCCAAACTTGACCATCACTCCTGGATGGTCAACTGGTTCTTCAAAGTCCTTGAATACCACTTGGCCAGCTGCCTTCACAGCACACCTAGAAATCTTCCACACTATACCGCCTTCCCCACAACACTTCCAGACCACAGGCAACACAAAATCTATCCAATCACTCTTGCCAATAACTAAGGCAACCCAGAAAGTCACCACAACTCCTCCCATTTCTAATAAGCTTCCTCACTTCTAATCTCTTGGAACAATATGTGTTCTGGATTCACTTTTGTTAAGCAAGAGATGTCTGCACATCACATACTGTAAAACAGTGATTTCCTTTGATTCCTTGTTGACTGTTAAGAAGTATATGTGTGTATCCTTTTAAGAAATAATAACAAGGAGCACCTTAAAGCCATAAATCAAATGCCAGATGTGGCAGCCTTGTGGAACCATATCAATATAATGTGATATATGGCTTGCTGGGAGGCTTTTGAAACATTGACCATGCCAGAAATGACACCTCTGATGCTTTGCATTCACTCAGCCATGCTGTGCGCCTAGAGCTGCAGTAAATGAATGCAAGAGTCATCATTAGGCAATGCAGGGAGTACCTAAATGTATATGTGGCTAGAGCCCTAGCACAACAGGATTGGAAAAGAATCCACCAGAATTATTGGGCTTAGAGTTTCCTGCTTTTTCCTCTTGGTCTGAATTTGCCAGAGCCTGAGAGAAAAACCTGCAAAGCAGGGAGAGAACGGTAGGGTTTTTTTTTTCAATCTCTAAGATGGAAGCTCTGTTCTATATTGCAATGGGCAGCCATATTAATCTTTAATAGGCATCAACAGAAAAAGTATTGTGATAAACAGGAATACAATTTATAAATATTCTTTAATTCAATGCTAGGGTTTTTTTTTCCAAAGCACAAAACAAGCAACAGGAATGCTAATTTACCACCAGATATCAAATGCTTAGAAGGCAAGGGCTTGGCAGCACAAGGAAACAATAACCAATGACCTAATAGCTGGTTATCAACACCCCAATCAACAACTAAAAACACACACACAACCAGCTACCAGATAAATACTACACATGAAATAGCCCACATTCTGCTAGAGGGAAGTTCCTTGAGCACAGGTCCAAAAGTTTGGAAGACTAAACCTTTGATCCTGGTGACCAATCCTGAAGTTCTTAATTAGCAGAAAAGGGCATTAAAAGGACAATCGCCCATTGCAAGATAATTAGTCAATATGGAAACACATGGAAATTTCATTCTAATCCTAACAGTTTGTTTTTCAAAAAAGAAAATAGGATTTCTGCTCAGTTCTGTTTTATTGCTTCAAGAAAAGCTTTTCTTATTTAAAGATGAGAGTCAATCAGTTTGCCAAATATTTATACCGCTTGTTATACTTGTTTAAATTTAAATTCATAGGAGGCCTACAAATGCCTCTTTCAGGTCAATGAATCCCACCACCACAAAAAAATTAATTAACCTGGAAAAATGTAACAACTTTTAAATACATAATTAAAATGGAGAATGCAAGAGAATATTTCTGTCTGAACCAAGGTTTCAAACTCTTTATAGTGATTTGAATCACAGCTCATCTATTCAATATCACCAACAAAAGAAAATAGAAAATAGAAAGAGTCATAAAAGAACATTGTCAAGGGCTTGGCGGAAAATATGAATTTATAGTTCTATTTGGCACCAGCAGAATCAGAAGACTTTCAAAGAAAGTTTGATGGTATAACAGAAAAAGAAAATGCCCCCCCTAATAAAAAAGGGAATATGGCAAATATTGTTTCAATGGATGGAAAAACTTGACAATAGAATTGAGTGCAAAAATTATCTAATTTGTGAGGAGAGGAATTCAGTGGAAATTCTTTGACCATTCCTCAAGGGCAGGAAAATTCCTTAGCACAGACAGGAACAGCATGATGTTAAAAAAAAGTATTTCCCCAAGAATAACTTTCCTTCCCATGAAATTGCTGAAGTTGAGAAACACTGCAGTACTGCATGCTTTCAAATAAATGATCATATCACAGTGGTGAATAGATTCATTTGTAGGAGTACCTGAAATGACCAGATATGAAAGAATTCTATGAACCTGCAAAAAATTCCAAAGCATGGAATTATTTTTCCTATCACACTGTGTTTGCCCATTTCAAATGAATGCTCTTAATGTAGGTCAAAAATGTAAGAGGTGTCACTGTTAAGAGAAGTCTAAAGCAACATAACAAATCTCTCCACTTAAATTATTGTGGCAAAAAATTAGCACATAAACACTTATTTCTGGGGCAGCAGGGAAGAGCAGAACAATAATGTAAATAATAATTGGTTGATATTAGCCCATGGAAAATGTGATCTTAAAATGAATAGACTAAATAATGAAAAAGAAAATAGAACAAATTGAATTAAATAATGGAAATATTCTAAAAAATTCATCCAAGAATTTAAAGTCATTGATACTGTTAACCCATAGAAAGCTCTGTCTTTAGTTCTGTAAATTAGTCTTTCCATTTATTACTAATGATCTAACAGTCTCAGGAGATGAGTGATATGAACAGATGAGAAAATGAAATAATTGGAATAATATGCTCTAGTCATACAGTATGCTAAAGCTGGGTTACTTTTAATCTTGATTAGTTAATTTGCATCTTAAAATGTTATACAATTTCATTTTACCAGTTTACCATCTATTACAGGGTATAAACAAAAATAGTTAAATCCGGGAACCATCTTAAACCATTAGAAATTCTGTGCACACCTAGTTATTTTAATTCCCATTGTAAGGACAAAGCTCACAAACTGTACCATCTGTTCAAGGTAGATCACCTTTGTTGTGGAAGTGTCCTGTAGCTTTCGGGTTCAAATTAAAGTTCTTATTCCTTCTTAATTTAAAATATGAATCATTGTTCATTGAGTAAGTTTTATCCCCCAGAAATCCTTAGATAGCATTATGATTTATGAAAGGGAAGTTCTTATAAGTGTATGCACTTATAAATGTGAGAAAAGCAGGAGTGTGTCACCAGGTCCCATCTCTCTTTATATATTTTACTTATTTATTTATTTAATTTGTCAAAAGCTTACAATACAACAGAAACAAGAATAAACATAAATTTAAATACAAGAAATGGGAACTAATAATTGGGGACAATAGAATAGGGACGGTAGGCACGATTGTGCGCTGATACACACTTATGCACATATATACGTATAATATGTACAATAGAGATGGTATAATTTTGTTGCTTTCCTCATCTGCTGTCTTGACCTTATTACTATCATGAGTCCAAAGTCTTAACCTTTATACCATAATTCTAGATACTGTAGACCCATTTCTAGGACATTTTCTTTTGTTTAAAAACATGGTGTTTGTCCATGAATTCCATGCTCTTTTTTCTCTTCTTAAGCCCATGTCACACTGCACCAACAGATGGAAAGAGGATGTAAAATGGAGAAAAACACTTGCCATCCGTTGGTTAACGCGATGCTTCCGTTTTGGACTCATTGCGTCTGTTTTTCACACTCTCTATCCGTCCAGCATCCGCCTATTGACATTTCATCCGCTCAAAAAGTTTTGAGCTGCTCAAAACTTTTTGAGCAGAAAATGTATCCAACACGTCGGTTCTGCATCCGCTAGGCATACGGGAAACATCCATTCTGCATCCGTTGTCATCCGTTACGCGTCCGCTACATCTGCTAGGCATCCGCTGCGCATCCACGTAACTCAAATCCGCTCCAGCAGAAAGTGGACACAGGGAGGAAGCGGAACGGATGCGGAACGGACACGCAGCATTAGTAGCACGGACGGAGAAAGGATGAAAGCGGATGCAGCTCGCAAACAAAGCATTTAAAACGTAAAAAATGTTCGCAGAGGGGAACTATCTCAGATATTAAGGATGTCTAGAGGATGCCTATAGGATGCAAAAGGACACATAGGGAAAAACCTATATTGCCTATAAAAAGGGGGAGCAATTCACCTGGATCTCACTTTCAGACCAGCAGCCCTGCTGTGCAGACCTCTGCAGCCTTCATCTGGCTCTTGCTCTTCCACAGCATCCAGTCATGTCCACCATAGATCGTAACACAGTCCTTTTGGTAGCCTCCATCGTTCTGCAACAGTGCAAAGCCATCTACAGGCTCTTTCAACTCTACTACGGGAAGAAAAGGAGGCGGCCAAGAAGCGTCTGGGTCCGAAGATGGGTCAGGAGAAGAGCAGAGTACGGACTGTTCAACAAGCTGATGGTGGAGCTGAGGAACGAAGACCCTCATGCATTTCAGAACTTCATGAGGATGCCACCAGCCATGTTTGATGAAGTTGTGCAGCGGCTGACACCCAGGTTGACCAAGCACAGCAACTTCCGGCCCAGCCTGGACCCTGGGCTCAAGGTGGCCATAGATGCGCCATAGATGGAGCCATAGATGGGAAGCACGTGGCTTGCAAAGCTCCAGCCAAGTCAGGGTCCACTTAATTCAACTACAAGGGCTTCTTCAGCATCAACCTCTTCGCCATGGTCGATGCTGACTACAAGTTCATGTACATCGATGCTTCAGGCAACGGGTCATCTTCAGATGCCCAGGTATACAATGTCAGTCACCTCAAGGAGGCGCTGGAACGCAACCTCATCATGGGTTTTCCAGATCCAGACCCCCTGCCCAACGACACACAAGATGTGCCCTACTTCATCATGGGGGATGACGCCTTCTCCCTCAGAACCTACCTCATGAAGCCCTACACCTCCAGATGCCTCACCTGTGAAGAGAGGATCTTCAACTACAGGCTATCCAGGGCAAGACGGGTGGTGGGGAACGCCTTTGGCATCCTGGCCAACAGGTTCCAGGTACTTCTCACCACCATGCAGCATCGCCCACAGACTATGAGGAGGATTATGGAAGCTTGCTGCATCCTGCAAAATCTCATGCGCACCCGCTACCCAGTCTTGCAGAACAGGCTTGTGGACCTCCAACAAGGCAATGGGGATATAGAGCCTGGGGAATGGAGGCAAGGGCGAAACCTGATAAACACTGAGGATGTGCAAGGCCCCAACAGAGCCTCATGTGAAGGGAAGAAGCAGCGCAACCTCCTGAGACACTGGTGCAACTCCCCAGCTAGAGCAGTGGAGTGGCAAGACAGGATGATAGATGATTAATGGGTGCTTCCTTCAGCCTGTCTCATCACACTGATGAGATTGGGCCATGTATGTTGGGTGGGCCTACAATGAACAGGGCATTTAATAAAGAGTTCTGTTTATGTTGACATGTGTGGATGATTGATTACATTATTATTGATAATAAAGGGCCATATGTGTGGCAGCTGGGAGGGTGGACCATACAGTCCCACTATGCTTACACTGGAGGTTTATCTGTCCCACAGCTATCTTAACCCATCTCACAGCTATCTTAACCCATCCCAAAGGTATCCCTGCCCACCCCACTGCTATCCTTACCCATCCCACAAGCATGCAAAGGCTTAAACCATTTCTAAAAGTTTCCACCAAGACTTTATTTACAAAAATAAATGAAGCAAGTGTGTGAAGCAAAGATAATCTTTATTAATAACAAGCTGTAAAAGAAAAATGACCCAAGTCAAGTGTCCAAATAAAGTCTACAGGTAGCCACCCAGTCTCTGGCACTCTTCTCTGTCACTCAGAGATGTGCCCAGTCTCAGGGGTGAAGGGTCCAGGTACTGTGGAGGTGGTTGCTGCTGGAGTGCTGGTCTGAAGCACCACTGGGGTGCCTGGCCCTGAGAGGACAACAGGGGACGGTGTGTTGAGGAAGCTCTCAGACAGCTGGCTCAGGCCCATAATGTTGAGAGCTCCTTCCTCCATGCCATGGGGTGTCAGCCCCAGTACCGATGACAGATGTACTGAGGCCGGGCTTGGCTGTGTGGTGGAGGAAGGAGCAGTGTAGTGGGGCTGTCTGGTCTACAGCTGGGTGAGGACTGGCATGGGTGGCATCGGTGGCATGGGTGGCATCGGTGGAGTCGGTGGCATCAGTGGCGTGGGTGGCATCGGTGGCATCAGTGGAACCGGTGGCAACGGTGGCATTCGATGAGTCTGTGCCTGGACTGGGAAGGGCTGCTGCCTGTGCTGCTGGACCTCCTGGTAGCCATAGCCCTGGTAGGTGAGGGCCTGTGGAAAGCCTTGGAATGGGAGGGACATCACCTGGGGTGGAGGAGCAGACCTGGACTGGGTGGGAGCAGGTTCATCTGGATCTGGAGGGTTGTGAAGCAGATCGGTGATCCTGTCCTTCACCATCTGGTACTGGGGTTCTGCCATGTCCACGAGGGTCACATAGGTGAGGAAGGGCTTGCGGTTGGATGATGAGGAGTCGGTGTGTACCAGCTGAGAGAGAGGAGATCTATGCTGCTCTTGATGGTGTCTCTTATTTCCAGCAGGACAGTGTGGCTCTGTCCCTCCTGTCTGGCTCTCTGCCTTTCTGTGGAGGTGGAGCTGGGGGTGGATGCGGGTTGGACTGTGGCGGAAGTGCCGTCTCATTTCTCCCACTGTGCCAGGGAGTCCTGCATGCGCTCTGCCACGGTTAGAACAGCTGTTGGTGGGTTCTCCACCATAGGATGCTCCACAGACACCTGCCTGGAGACAGGAACTGACTCTCGGCTGGAAGAGGACTGGCTCTCAGCAGGCTGCCTGAGAGAGAGGGTTGTGAGAGGGGCTGCTCCTCGGTGGTGGATCTCACCTTCCAGGAAGCTGCACTTGGCCATCACGTAGGTCTCTCTGTCCGTCAGCTTGACTGCGGCCTGGCCAGATTTTTTGAGGTGCAGCTTCCCGTACCAGGTGTGCATGTGCTTCCATCAGCCGAGGAGCACCTCCGAAGTGTAGCCCAGGCTCTCCGCCTTCTCTCTCCAAGCAGCCTGCTTCCTTTTGGTGTCTCGATAGAGCCTGTGTCCCTTCCGCCTTAGATACTCATTCTCTCTCAGCCACTCCAGTACCTCATCCTCATGTTCCTCCTCGATGGAGTATTGCCTCCTCTCCCGTTCTCGCATATGCTTCTTCCTCCCTTTGGCAGGACCACATGGGCCCTCATCAGAGGGGCTTCCAGGTTGTAGGGGCTGCTCCTCCACACCCATCAGCAGCAGCAGCACCAGCAGCACCAGCAGGGCCAGGATCAGCAGCAGCAGAGTAAGCGCCAGCAGCGCCAGCAGCACCAGCAGGACCAGGATCAGCACCATCAGCACCAGCAGTGCCAGGATCATCAGCAGCAGAGTAAGCACCAGCAGCACCAGCAGCACCAGCAGGACCAGGATCAGCACCAGCAGAACCAGCAGGACCAGGATCAGCAGCAGCAGAGTTAGCACCAGCAGCGCCAGCAAGACCAGCAGGACCAGGAGCACGAGCAGGACCAGGAGCAAGAGCAGGACCAGCAGGACAAGCAAGACCAGGAGCACAAGCAGGACCAGCAGGACCAGCAGGACCAGCAGGATGAGCAGGACCAGCAGGACGAGGAGCAGCTTCAGCAGAGTAAGCACCAGCAGAAGCACCACCACCAGAAGCAGCTTCAGCAAAGTAAGCACCAGCAGAAGCACCACCACCAGAAGCAGCATCAGCAGAGTAAGCACAAGCAGAAGCACCACCGCCATGAGCAGCATCATCAGCTTCTCCAGAAGCAGAAGCAGCAGAAGCCCCAGCCCCAGAAGAGTGAGCCCGTGCTACAGAAGCCCCAGCAGAAGCAGAGTGAGGGCCAGGGGGTGGGAGGGTGGCCCTGTCCCTCTTGCCAGGGCTGGCAGCAGATGGCTGAGGCTTTCTCTTCTTCCCCATGGTTGTGGGGTTGCTGGCTGGCAGGCAGGCTGGCAGCAAGGTTGGCAGGCAGGCAGGCAGGCTGGGAGGCAGGCAGGCAGCAAGGCTTGCAGGCAGGCTGGCAGGGAGGCTGGCAGGCAGGCCAGGCAGGCAGCAAGGCTGGCAGCAAGGCTGGCAGGCAGGCTGGCAGGAAGGCAGGCAGCAAGGCTGGCAGGCAGGCATGCAGGCAGGACAGGCTGGCAAGGCAGTTGATGTGTCTGGAAGCAGATCTTTCCTCTGAATGGTGACCTGCTTGGGAGCTGCTTCCCTTTATATCCGCGGGGCTGATGCAATGCATCCTCCCCACATGCGCATTGAACGCTAGGCACCTGCTTGGCTTCCGCTAGGCATCCGCTAGGCTTCCGCTGTGCATCCGCTTCATCCGCTAGGCTTCCGCTGTGCATCCGCTTCATCCGCTCAGCATCTGCTCTGCATCTGCTGTATCCATTCTGCATCTGCTTTGCTGCGGCCCCCCGGAAGCCTTGCGGATGTGTCATCCGCTCCCATCCGCTTCCATCCGCTAGGCTTCCATGGAGCATCCGCTTTCCATTCCCCCGTCCATTCCTTTCCATGTTGTCCGCTCTGGTTATGCAATTTTTTGCCCCTTTTGAGAGCGGATAACAATGGATGGAACATTTTTCTCGTCCACTGTGTCCTTTTTACAAACGTTTTGCATCCGTCGGCCAGTGTGACAGGGCCTTTAGACGCTATTAGAAAAGGAAAGACTACAAATAGTGAATTTTGCTTACATATCTGATCAAATTGAAAGAGGAAATTTTATTTGCAATATGGGCACCTTATAGAACATTGTCAAAAAGGCCATTGAAGCTCTAAAGAATTGAAGCTCTAAAGAACTGCATTGTATAACTCTACAAGCTATTTTCTTTATTAGCTAATCAACAAAATACAAAGTTTTGACCGTTCAAAGTTACAATGGCACTAAAAAAAAGTGAGTTATGACATTTTTCACGCTTATGACCAAGGCTGTCTTAATGCATGGGCCTGATGGGCATTTTCCCATGGGTCTCACAAGCATAGGGGGCCCCATACTAATCTCTCTGTGTTAACTTTCAATGCATCTTGTATCAAATAAATACAGCAATATATTTATTACATTTTACTGCATTTTTAAATTAATACTAACATACAAATATATGTTTAATTTTATCAACCATTTATATTTTTATTCCTGTGAATAATTGTCACTACTTTGCTCAGGGCCCATAATGCTGTTAAGACAGCCCTGCTGATCACTGTTGCAACATCCCCACAATCACGTGATTTATATTTGGATGCTTGACAACTGATTCACATTTATGAAGTTGGAGTGTCCCAATATCATTTGATCCCCTTTTGTGAATTTCTGGCAAGCAAAGTGAATGGGGAAACCAGATTCACTTAACAACCTCATTACTAATTTAACAACTGCAGTGATTCATTTAACAACTGTGGCAAGAAAAGTCAAAACTCACATAACAAATTTTTCACTTAACTTAAATTTTGGGCCCAGTTGTGGTCATAAATAGAGGACTCTCTATATTGTATTCTTGCAAAGCAAAAATATTTCAGTAGCATCCATTATATGTTTGGAGCTTTCTTTCTAACCAGGGATCCCTGACTTCCAGGTCGCAGCCCACTAGCCTGTTTGGAAATGGGCTGCACGAGCGGCTGGCCAGCACACATGAGTGCATGAAGCTTAATTTGTGTGACCAGTAGACCAGCACACATGCACATGTGCAGCTCAACTTGTGTAAACTGCGAGATGGGATTAATGCACTCATGCAGTTAAACTTGTGTAAGTAGCAGGTTAGTACATATTTGAACACACAGCCCAATTTGCATTGAACAGCAGTCTGATACACACATGTGTGCAGCTCAATTTGCACAAGCTGCAAGCCAGTGCAGCACATGCAGGCCACCACTTGTGCATGGATTATTTCCCCTCTCCCTTTCCCACCAGGCTCTCAAGCCGTAAAGATTGGAAACTTCTGTTTTAAACAGCAAATAAATGGTTTATTCCTTCCTCCAGTTGACCTTCCCAAAGATCTTACTCAGTCCCTTCTCCAAAGTTCACTTCCTTCACAAACTGCCTATTTGGTAGCTCTTAAAAGAAAACACCTAGCTGACAACTTAGAAACTTCAGAGTCTGTTGTGTAGTTTTAAAGATGTAATTCTGTACATTTTTTGAGGCTGACTTCTGGCTTTTGTTTGCTTTGATCAGTCACACAGCTTTAAAAAGTTTAGTCTGAAGGGTAATAAAAATGGATAGATAAATCTTTACAGCATGCTATGACAAACACTGTGGAATATAAAAAAATAAAATAAGGAATAAAATACAAGAAGCAGTAAAGAATAAAACAAAAGTGTCAGACCTTTGTCAGACAGTTTAGACTTTCAGTTTGAATTAAATTTTCAGTTGCCAACTTTCCAAGACATTTGCAACAAAGGACTCTCAAATATTTCCAGAAGTTACTTAATAATCAGAGGTTAATACATCATATTGTGCATGGAGGTGAATGGGTTTAGATCCATTGTTACCAATTAGGCTGAATCAAAGGAACTAAAATAATTCATGTGAGTCAATATTCAGTGTACACCCAGGGAATCTAAATCAGATTTTATCATTTGGAAGATGCTTACTGGAAGATCAGAGTTACTCCCTATTTTGCTGTGACAGGAGCTTGTGCCATTAATAATAAATTAACCCACAAGGATAACAAGAGGAAATACTTTAACCTTTGAAACATGGAATCTGCCACTTTATTTTATCAGTCCCATAACCTCTAAACCTCATTTTCAAAGTTTGTGGCTGCTGGGTTATATTGAAAGTAGTTGCTCTGTCTTATCAAAGTATCTTTTTTCAGAACATACATTCAGGAGCATTCCATTTCTTCAATGTTTTCAAAAAGGAAGCCATCTTCCAGATTCATTTCTAATGATATTTTAGCCTTCACTGTAAACTTAGGAGGTAAGATTGCCTAGCTTAAAATATGCCAAGAAACACTGTTTAAAGATTAATAAATGTTAAATAAACTCTGCTAGAAACTGTTGGGTTAAAATAGGTGTCAAACTCATTTTCATTGAGGGCCACATCAGAGTTGTATTTGATCTTGGGGGATGGGGGAGGCATGGACGGGATGGGCATGGCCAAATTTGACATCACTTGTGTCACCTGTGGTGGCCTGAGGACTCCCAAGCTCTGTTTTTGGCTGCAATTGCCTCCTGCAGCCCACTGCCAGAGAAAACGGAGCTTGGGAGGGCCACGGGTGGCCCTGACAAGCTTTGTTTTTGACTGCGATGGCCTCCTGCAATCCCGAGCTCCATTTTCACTGGCAGAGGCACTGCGGGCCAGTCCTTCACTGTTTCCAGGGAAGTCCTGCAAGCCAGATCTAAGCTCCCTGTGGGCTGCTTCCAGCCCCCATGCCTTGAGTTTGACACCCCTGGGTTAAAAGAACATGTATGCATCCATGGGTGAGATGAGAGCAGGATTTTCATAACCAAAGATATGAGTCATTGAGACTCTGATAAAAGCATGATAGAAAATAATGTTTTTAAAATCATACTGCTTAAGTCACATGCCCATCTTTATGACATCTTTTTAGCCAGTTTTTTTCAAGCTGAGCAGTGCAAATCTTCCTGAATTCAATAATAGTGATTAAAATATATGAAATTTGGTAAAATCAAGAGGAAACAAAACAAGGAAAAGCTACATAACAAATGAAGAGCAACCAATTGTGACCAACCAAATTTCTCATGGTAGAACTCTTTGGACTGAGTTGACATAGCAAGTTAGTGATTATATTTTATCAAAATACCCTTTGGGTTACTGTCATTTTGGCAAGTGAACTATGATCCTCCAATGCCCTAAAAATACTTTCTGAAAAGCCAAGTGATATATTAAAAGATCCAGATATTAAAGCTTGGGGTGAGGTTCTGAGTCTTTGTTTTAAGATTACTTTAAAAATTAAGACAAATGTACCCAAATTTTAATCCGACTTTTTGGAAATGTAAGTAAATGAGGGATACCTTCTTTCACGTTTGGTGGCTTTGCCCAAAAAGTAAAAAAAATAGAATTTGGATAAAAGAAATTACAAATATATGACTAGAATTTAAGGCCGAAATATTTTTGTTGGGAATGCAAAATAAATGAAATACTTAATTTTCCATATAATCATGGCAGCAAGAATTGCATTGGCACAATGCTGGAATGAGTGACCAAATGCCAACAAATAATTGGATAATTCAGAAAGTTCTTGACTGCACTGAAATGGGCATACTTACAGAAAAACTTAGAGATAAGGTAGACTCAAAATATATAAAGCTTGGGAAAATGGTGCAATTGGATGAAGGAGAAAAACCAGGAAATTAAAAGATAAGGATTTGAAAAATGAAGTGGTTAAACTAAGAGCATATACCAAAAATAGAAAATGAATATTAGTAAAATTGTATACATAATAAAGTTTATTTTAAAATTTTAAAAAAATTAAGACAACTGTTGGTTTGAATGTCATGGGGGCTCTAAAGGACAAGTTCTTTAACCTATATAGAGTGTTGAGAATATGATGAACATCCCATTAAAAGAACTGAAGGGCTAATGTAGTTGCTTGGATATTGAATCCGGTCCTAGCTGCAAATAAATGCTAACAAATGTAAAAAAAAATTAGATTTCACAGTGTGTAATGTTTTCAAGATTGAAGTTAGCCTTTTGAGGTAGACCAGAATAGGAAATAAAAGCTATGAACGTTATTACTATTTTTGTTATAGATTACAGTAACAGAATCTTTCAGATCTCAATGTGCCTATTCTCTCCCTCCCTTTATGGTTCTAGAGAACTAGGAAGATCAAGTCTGAGGTTCTTCCTCAAATTATATTTTTCCCAGACTTAAAACTTTTTTATCTAACTGTGGCTTTGATTGAAGCTCTTCTTTCCATTCCTCAAAGTTATTGATATTGCCCATTATAGAATACATAAGACAAAGAAAATTTCACTTCTATTTAAACTATATCTAGGAAAGCACCAGATAGACAGACAGATATAGTGTCCAATTGTTTTGTTAAACATGGAGACTTATTAAATTAACCCTCAGCCAAATAACAAAAACACATACGGGATTAGAGTGTTAAAACCTTCCCCTTAACTGTAGCATTTCTTTGTATATTAAAAGGCTTGACAATTTAGCATTGTGGATGACACATTGTTCTAAATGTTACTTTGAAGACTCTGAAAGGGCATTAAGCAATGCATATCCCAAAGATGATTTTTCAAGAGACAACTGGACTCTGTTGTTGCTTTTTGGACTTTGAACTTTTTTCAAGAGGCACCTGGAATTTGTCACTTCTCATCCTTCAAAGAAAAAAAACAAGAAAGTCCAGTTGCCTTGTGAAAAAGTACCTTTGGAACAACCACAACCTGAATGACTGAGAATCTCCATAGACATTTAGCTATGCACTTTGGGATGAACACCTTTTAAACTGTGTGGGAGTATGAATTGATTTCCAGAAAAAAAAATGCAGACTACAGGAACTATTTGTACTTCAGTTTGAGACTCCAATAACCTGCACTTGTGTTCAATAGTAAAGGAACACAGGGCAAAGAAAACACAGCTCCACAGCACAGTCCTTTTAGCAGTTCCAAGTAGGCTCCACACCCATTTACGTTATTTGAAGGCACAAATAAACCTCCAAGTAGCCTCAGTGACACTCTAAAAGAATGCAAATGACCAGCTGCCTGCAAGGAATATAAATCCTTCCATTTCCCAACATCAGTCAGAGCTGAAGAAGCTTCTTGTATGAGAAACAAAACATCTTCAAAGAAAAATCAGAAAGTCCAGTTGCCTTTTGGAAAAAGCATATTTGGGACAAGTATGACCTGAATAACTGAGAATTTCCATAGATACTAAGCAATGCATAGACACAAAAAACACAAATGTAATATTTATACAGACAATATTGTTTTATTGATTTTTTTTACATTACTCAGTATAAAACAAACAGTATTCTTCCATTCCCATTCTCATCTTCCCTCGCTTCTCTTCACGCTCCTTCCTAGTCTCTTTCGAATTGAAACAAAATAAGCAAAAAAAATGATAATCATGCCTAAAAAAGAAAAGAAGCAAATAAAATAAAAAGTGTGGGTATTATGGCTCTTCATTTACATGCTTCTGTAGCTTTCCACAATGAATTACATTACTCAGTATGTCATCTTTAGCTCTTTTTTCCTTTCTCTCTTTTTTGGAATTTTTAAGGAACTACTGAAACAATTTCTCAATTTTTTTTAGTTAAATTAAAGTTGTTGTATGAGGGTGGTGGCTTTAAACTGCCAGATTTTCAACAGTATAATGTGACAAAGTCTTAGCTTAATTCAGAGAAAATAAAGACTGACTTTCCCGGTTATAAATGCTGTCAAACCCATTTAGAGAAAATAGTTGCATTTGATCCAGATTCACATAAGAAACTGATGCTGTGAACAACAGAATAATGGAAGAGATCTTGGAGATCTTCTAGCCCTGATCAAGTAGGAAACTCTATATCATTTCAGATAAATGGTTACCCAATCTCTTCTTAAAAACTTCCAATGTTGCAGTATTTGCAATTTCTGGAGGCAAGTTGTTCCACTGATTAATTGTTTTCTGTCAGACAATTTCTTCTTAGTTCTAGATTGCTTCTTTCCTTGATTAGTTTACATCCATTACTTCTTGTCCTACCCTTAGGTGCTTTGGAAAATAGATCAACCCATTCTTCTTTGTGAAATTCCTTTAGACATTGGAACACTGCTATCCTATCACCTATCATCAATAAACTAGACATTCCCAATTCCAGCAACTGTTCTTTATATGTTTTAGTCTCTAGCCTCCTAATAATCTTTGTTGTTCTTCTCTGTACTCTTTCTAGAGCCTCTAGAAAGAAAACATTCAATTTGGAGATGAGATGATGGGGTGAATGAAGGGATGAGGAGGAGGAGGATAGTTTTTTGGAACTAGACATTAGATTATAATTTTATGGATTCTAGAACCAAAGAGGTGCTTGGCCCAATGCAAAATTGAAATCCTTCAAATTGGCATATATAACCAGATCTTTCATATATCCACTTGGTCTGACTAATTATAAAGAAACAAGACAGAGTCAATATCTACAGCCACATTTAATGTAATCCTGTTGAACAATGTTGTTAGCATGTGGTAAAACACAATGCTAGGTGCAGCATAATCATGGATTCATAGTTCAGTATTCTTCATAACCCTTTGGCTATTAAAAGCAGTGGCAGATATTGGAAAAATTAAAATATTTCATTTGCCACATTTCATTTCAGGCTGCAAATTATCTTGAATCAGGATTAGATTTATAGCCAAGTATTGATACAATGGAGTTTTGAGGAGTTGGTTACAATGCTAATTTGTCACTGTATTACTTGATGGCCTTGGACGTTTTTCCCCTTGTTTTCCTTCCCCCAAAGCCCAATCACATAGTTTTGTAGTAAAGCATGGATATAGAGCTAGTTATTTATAATTTAACTGCATAACATTATGAATGTAGCACAACCTTATGTTTAATATATAAAATATAATGTTTGAGTGCTTCATTCTCCTTTTCCCTTTTTTGAACATATATATTTTTTTTAAAAATGAATATGGTGGAAATATAGGTATGCAAATGTTTAGGGTCAAAATAGTTGGTGATTAGTTGAATCTTACATTAAGGTTTGCTTAGAAAATGTAGTCAAGAGTTATTGTTACAAGAGACTAAACCTCAACCAAATTCAAACACTTTCACTTTTGTAACAAACATTAGAAAGGGTGAGGAGTATGGGTACTCTTGTGTGTGAAAAGACCATTAATATGATTTTACAAAGTGAGAAAGAAAAGAGGGGGAGGGGAATTGAGGTGATTCTTAGATTAGACAAAGTATGGATTTTTACTACCAAGAACAGGTTTGAAATATGAACTGGAAATCTAATTTTATTTTGTGTAGCACATAAAAAGCTGTTTTAGAAGTTAGTATTTCCAAGTGTTAAGTGATTTTATAGAGCTCTTATCTAGTTACATAAGGCCCAGTTGTGCTAATGTAATCTCTGTGGTGGTACAACAGCTTGTCAATTGAGACCTGTCCCTACACAGTTGGAACATACTACAAATTGTAAAAAGTCTCAATTTTTTTGCGTTACATTATTCATTCCTTACCAACATTGAATTTATCTCCTATAGATATAAGTTAGGAAGCTAGGCACCAGTCAAGTACTATCAGTTTCTAAAACAGCCCCATCGCCTTTTTGTTTATCTCTTTCTTTTTAATTTTCTCTTGAGATTTGCCGATAGAAAATGAACTGATTTCAGGAATTATTCTGCAAAATTGGTTGTCATGTTCTTCATTACCAAGTAATAAAAAGCAAAAAATAATGTCACAATTGACCCTCCCCCCCAAAAAAACCTCACCATGCACAACAATTCCGCTTTACTTTAGGGAACAACTGTTTTGTTTTGTTTTTTTAGTAAAAAAGCTTATTTTCTCTCAACTCATTGAAATGGGTTCAATTTGCATGTTTTTAAAGTGATACAACAGAGAAAACAGCAGTGAACTAAGCCCAGATGGAGAGACTCATCTGTTAATATCGTCACATTAACATATGAATATGAATTTAAAATTTCTAATTGTTTGATTATGTACCATAAAGTCGTTTTCAACTCCTAATGGCCCCTAGACAGATTTTCTCCATTGTCATGTATCCCTAGCCAGATTTTTTTCAGGCTCCTAGTGGGTACCCTTTCCCAATGTAACTGGGTGCATCCTTTATAATGTAATCAAAAGTGCCCAAACATCATTACTTTAGGACTTACTTATACCGTAATTGCTCATCTCATATGGATGCAACAATTATGTCTTGATTTTGAAAAAAAAATGCTGAGAAATAAGAAATGAATAGAGAATAGAGTAGTTTTCTTTAGCTTTTATATAAGTTTCATATTCTTCCTTTTCTCACTAACCAATTTATATTTACAGAGAGATTGGTGCTATGGGATTATTCAATCAATACTTCAAAAATGTATTAATTGCTATATTTATCTCAATTTAAAATGCTTCCACCTTAAAATAGATTTTTTTTTTAGAAGTGTCTTCTCTTCATTTCTCAGTAAAACACCAATCTTAAAGGTGAATAATTTGGGGAGGGAAAAATCCTTTTCACGTAAAGCAGTAAATGCCTACTATGTCTATCCATTATTAAGTTCAAGATATTGCCATTTATATTATCTTGATATGTTAGCTGTGAAATATTGTCCACAAAGTTAAAAAAATAAAGTTTTACATCTTGAAAGTTTTGTCCTAGTGGTCAACCACTTAAGTATAGCTGCCCAAAACCAAGCAGTCCTAACCTAATACCTATCAGAGGGATAGAATCACAAAAATATGAAGCGCTAGTTTCACTTTTTGTTGCACTTTTTTTGTTTCGCTTTTTTTGTAACATCATACTGGCCATCGGCATACAAAAACAAAGTTGAGACTCTAGAAATAATGCAGAGAAAAGCAACAAAGAAGATTAGGGAATGAAGGATGTAACATACCATAAATGGTTGCAGGAACAGGTATGTCTAGTCTAATGAAGGGATTTGACTTGATAGGGATGGCTTAATTGCAGTGTTCCAATATTTGCCACAGAAAGGGAGTAGTCAACCGATTCTCCAAATCACCTGGGAGCCAGGCAGAAAGTAATAGATGGAAACCTATCAAGAGCAGATCCAATCTAGAACTAAGAAAGAAATTTCCTGAGAAGGGGGGGGGGGGAATTCAGTGGAATGACTTGTCTCCAGAAATTGTGGATGCTCCATCATTGGAGGTTTTTAAGAACAGGTTCTTAAGATCGGACAGTCATTTGTCCAGAAAGGTATAGGGTATCCTAAGATCTCTAAGGTCCCTTCCAACTCTGTTATACTGTTACTTGCTTTCTTCTTTTTAGTGTCTGGTTATCAAATCCTATTGCTTCCTCTTGTCTGCACATAATAAATAATAGAGATGTCATCCCTCTTTTTGAACCAAGAAATTTCAAATAGGCTAACTTACAGAATGTGTCCAAAATCCAGGACCCATGACTCCCAAGGAATTGGAAAATTTTATAAAACTTTTATGTCATAATACAAAATATCATAAAACATTTTCTGTGATCGGTTCCTCATATTTGACTGTGCTATGCAGTTCAGTGGACTATTTTCAAGGCAGACGTCTTTTAATATCTTGCTGATTTTTTTTTAGAACTTTTCAGGATTAGGAGTTCTCCCATTTTTTGAAAGCATTGAAAAAATATCTCAGAAATGATGAGCTAGAGAATCACATTTGCCTAGTTTTCAATAAATCTGAGAAAAGCAAACAAATAACTTTAATGCAAGATCCAAGCTGGATCAGTCATCGGACACGAAGTTTTCTCTTCTGAGCTTTTGAAATCATGCTGGAGCCCATCATCAGCTCTACTGGAATACATGCTGGACTACGCTATGAATCATATTTATGTGGTGCCTTCATGATGGTTGATTGGTCTGTTGATGACCAGCAATTGGCTGTTGTCAAATATCTTTCATGGATTGCAAAATGTTTTATGAAGCAAGTATCAGGGAGAATTGTAATCACTCCAGCAGTGAATAGGACATTTTCCCCTGCCCCATCTCAGAAATAATTTACATCAGAAGTATGAGTAGAAAGTGTTTTGATAATTTCCAAAGAACCCCAGGACAAATGATAGATCAAAGAAGTCTGGAAGAAAGTTACCACTTTCTCTTGAAGTGATGTAAATCAATGGGCAGATTAGTTTCTTGTCAAGTAGGTATGTTCGCTACTAATTAAAAAGTGAATAATATTAGCATACCTCTTAATTGAAGACAAAAAAAACCTTGCTCCTTAATAACTCATCTGCCCTTCCAAAGTAGTTAGTTAATGGTTAGGGACATTTTGCTATGTCCCTATGAATCTCAGCCAGCAATCATTTATAATATTGAGGGACAGGGACCCCCTTGATGGCTTCAAGGTGCGGGAAATTGTGCTAAAATCTCAGGAGAAAGAAGAGCTGCTCTTTTCCAACAACCTTTCCAAGCTGAGAAAAGTCTGCATGATACCAAACAATGAAAGCTAAATTTAAAAAGCTGGAAATAAAAAGAAATCCCAGGTTTATATTGATTTTTTGGAATAAAAGAATCAGTATTTCTTTTTCCTATTTGATGTAAAAAGGCTGGAGATGAGGGTGAGGTTGTGTATTTAAGCCAGCATAAATCCCTTGTTGCCAATAGGGAGATATTCCTCAAATTTTCCATTTGCTATACTCTACATTTGCCTCCAAATGTCAACAGAAAGCGCTGGAGTAGCAAAAAAGCAACAGCAGTTTTTGATGGTGCTTGTTTAGGAGAATATTTTATCCCACCCGTATGCAAATCTAACCTTTTTAATATTTGAGTCCAATAAGCCCAAAGACAGGATTTCAACAGAAAATGTTTACTAAAGACTTTTCCCCTAATAATCTATTGATTTTAATATCCATTCAAAATTCCTGTTGAATGTCATTTTTTCCCCAAAGACTGCCATTGTAAATATACCATATTTCATTTATTTATGCCGTTTGAAATAAGCATTAAGATATGAATAATGTTACTTTTTGCTGATGATCTGGCACTGAGATCCATAATTTAATTATTTTTTTCTGTATATATTGTTAGTGGCATGCTGAGATGGCACTCAAAAATCGGAATGTAAGGAGAAGCTTCCTGAATCAGGACAAAGACCCATTAATTCCAGATCTAGTGACATGGATGTGATTTCTATGCAAGAATTTGTTTTGAGCTCATTGAATTTTTCCCAACATGTTAAGAATACTGCATTATTGTATGCAGAATTCCCTGTTATAATATAGAGTCTTGATTAAGATAATGTAAATAATATGTAGATTTTAAAAGATTTTTTTCCTGCATCAATGTTATATAAATAAATACCAGTTTTTCACAACAAATAAATCAAACCCTTTAAAAATAAAAAAAAACTCTGAGTTTTTTTTAAAAATGGACTACAGAA
Organism: Laticauda colubrina; assembly: GCA_015471245.1. NCBI lineage: Eukaryota > Metazoa > Chordata > Lepidosauria > Squamata > Elapidae > Laticauda > Laticauda colubrina. The sequence continues at coordinate 1,849,513 of BLBF01000048.1, forward strand.
TTGTATGAAAAAATATTTCCTTGATTCATTCTGAATTAAAAAATCGGTTATCCCTCATAACAAGTTAGCAAAAAGACTAAGTAGACATTTTTCTGTTCTCTGCTGTTCCCCTTTTCTTGCTTTTTTAACACAATCTCCCAATACTTCCCCTCTTCCTATTCTACAGTGTTAGTTTAACAGTATAATTAAACAAGTGTCATTTTTGAAGAGTATCAGGGCTTATGCTTCATTTAGCACAACAATGTGATATCAACAGAATTGGCAGTGCTCAGTCTTGCAAGCACACCATGCGAGAAAGGAAATTAAGTGTCCAAGGATTGGATCTATCCCAGCTTCTACATTGGGTTTATTTCTCTTCTTGTGCCAATTTCCACTCTAGGCATCAAGATTATCATCAGACTCAATGGAGTCTATGGTGTAAGGATTTCCCTTGGAGAAGGGCCATTGCTTTCTACAAGAGCACAAGAAAATGCTTGGTTCAATGGCAAGTTATTTAGGATGATGAAAAAGCTTTTATTTGAAACACTGGAGTGGGGTCATTGATGCAGATGATAGTAAATTAAATGGACTAATAATCTGATAAATAAAATGACCCTGTTTAGTTAGTGATTAAGGTGCTGGCCTAGAAACCAGGAGTCTGTGTGTTCTAGTCCTGCCAGCTGCAATGGTGGTATTCTACTGGTTCTGCCCAGTTCTGCTGAGCTGGTAATGGCTATGAGCTCCGGAGACCGAACTGGTTCTCTCCACCACACAGCTGTTGGGCCCACCCACCCAGCCAGGCTCCCATACTCACCTTTATCCTCTGAATTTGAAGAGCAGTTGCTTTGTGCAGCACAGGAGAGTGCTGCGCAGTAGCTGCTGAAGTGATCAGGAGAGTGCAAGCTTGCAGGAGGTGAGATGGAACACTTCTGCACCTGCACAAATGCCACTGTGCCTGTACAAAGTGTGCGTTTGGTGTGTGTGTGCACACAAAGTATGTGCACACGTGCAAAGCATGCTCACCAAGCCACACCCACTGAACAGGTGGTAAAAAATATTTGAATCCCACCACTGGCCAGCTGGGTAACTTTGAATACATTTATGAATACATGAAATGGATACATATAAAAAAAAAAAGAAACAATAGGGCAGGGATGGTAGGCACATTGGTGCACTTATGCACACTCCCTACAGACCTCTTAGGAAAGGGGTGAGGTCAATAGTAGACAGTCTAAGGTTAAAGTTCTTGGGGTTTGGGGAAGAAACCACAGTCAGGAAGAGCATTCCAGACATTGACCACTCTCTTGCTGAAATCGTATTTCCTGCAATCAAGTTTGATGCGGTTTACCTTGAGTTTGTATCTATTGTGTGCTCTTGTATTGTTATGGTTGAAGCTGAAGTATTCATTGACAGGCAGGACATTGCAGTGTATAATTTTATATACCATACTTAGATCGGACCAAAGATGGCATAGTTGCAGGTTTTCTAGATCTATAATTTCAAGCCTGGTGGCATTAGTTATTCTGCAATGAATAGAGGAGTGGAGAACTCTTCTTGTGAAATATTTCTGGACTTTCTTAACTGTATTAATATCAGATACGTAATGCGGATTCCAGACTGGTAAGCTGTATTTAAGTATTGGTCTAGCAAATGTTTTGCATGTTCTAGATAGTAGTGTGATATTACCAGAGAAAAATCTACATAAGATTAGGTTAACAACTCTTAATGCCTTTTTGGCTATGTTGTTACAGTGGGCTCTAGCACATAGATCATTAGAGATGAGTACTCCAAGGTCCTTGACAGAGCATTTATTTGTTGAGTTTTGAAGTTGCCATTTGTTTGACCATTCTGATACACAGTCAAGATCTTTTTTAAGGGTAGCAGTATTGTCTGTGGTGCTGAATAGCTTTACATCATCAGTGAGGAGAACACAGTTGCTTTTAATATGATCCCAGAGGTCATTTATGTAGAGTATGAAGAGAGTTGGTCCTGGAACACTGCCTTGGGGGACACCATTGTTGACAGGTACAGAATTTGATAGGACACTCCCAATTTTGAGCATTTGTTGTCTGTTTGACAGGAATGCTTCTATCCAGTTATGCAGTTGTCCAGAGATACCATAAGATTTTAGTTTTAGGAGTAGTTTGTCATGTACCACTGAATCATAGGCTTTACAAAAGTCTATGTAGATTTTTGCGTCTATTGCTTTGCCCTGATTGAATTGTGTAATCCATATGTTTTTGCAGTTTAAGAGTTGCAGATTACAGGATAATTTTTTCCTGAAACCAAATTGTTTACTAGAGAGTAGGTTGTTTGTGTCTAAGTAGAGGATAATGGATTGGTTAATAATTGATTCCATGACTTTACGGGTGACGCAGCATAAAGATTGGTCTGTAATTTTCAACTAGGCTGGGTCTCCTTTTTTGAAGATGGGGATGACCGTGGCTTGTGACCAGAGGTTAGACAAGGAGCTGGTCCTGAAAGATTTTTCAAAGATTATGCTTAGAGGTTTGGCTATGGCAGTGGATAGCTTTTTTAAGAAGTAGCCACATATTCCATCTGGTCCAATAGATAGAGATGGTTTTAGATTGCGTTGTGTTTTTTCAACATCATCTACTGTAAAATCGATTTTACTGTAAAATGTATTAAATCATTGTAGTTGTCTGTCATTCGACTAGGAAATACTGGGCATGATCCATTGCTGTTTACAAATACTGAGCCAAAGAGGTTGGCTTTTTTTTTTTTTTTTTAGTTTTACTGATTTTTAAAAACAAACAAAAAACAAACAAAACATAAAAACATCCATCTTTCTTCCATAAATATACAAGCAGTGTGTTGGTTGGTTTGCAAATTTTTTGTGCTTCGATTTCATAGTCTCCGTTATAGTTACATTAATGATAACTCATATTATCAATCAAAAATTGAATATCCTAGTATTATTATTAATCAATCATTGGACTATAATTTTGTTCATTCATACTTTGCGAGATAGCTATACTTTACTTAGTTTATTTTATAACAATTCATATAGTCCTCCCAAATCTATCCTAAAAACATTTCATATATATAATAATAAAAAAAGAAAAGAAATACATTTTTATATATTTATTTTAAAAAAATTCTACTTATTCTATTATTATATTTTGTATAATAGCCATTGAAAGAAAAGGTCCCAAATTTTGTAAAATTGTTTATCCTCTTGTTCTCTAATTTCAAATGTCAATCTACTCATTTCAGCACATTCCAGTATTTTCTTGATAGTTTCCTTCTGCGATGGTATTTTCTCATTTTTCCAATTTTTAGCAAATACAATCCTAGCTGCTGTTAATACATTTACAATCAAATATTTGAAATCTTTGCAATATATAACAGATAGAATTCCCAAGATAAATATCTCTGGTTTTAAATCTATATGCTTTTTAGTAATTTTTTCCAACCACGTGTGGATTTTAGTCCAATATTTTTTTGCATCTGCACAAGTCCACCACATATGGTAATATGAGCCAGGTATCTGATGACATTTCCAACATCTTTCGGATTTGTTCTTAAACATTCTTGCTATTCTTGTTGGGGGAAAATGTAAAACATCTTGTACAAATTTTCTTTAAATGATGTTGACTTTGTCATTTTATGATTTTGAGACCACAATTTTTGCCATTTCTCTAGATCAATCCCATATCCAAAATTCTTCCCCCAAGCAATCATTGTTTATTTAACTTGTTCTTCTTCTAGTTTAATTTCTAATAAATATCCATAGTTTTTTAATCACCGTTTCATCAGTACCTGTCAAAATCTTATCCAAATCAGTCAAATTATTATAGAAACCTTCTGTTTTAGAATCTTTATCATACCTTGAATGTATTTGCGCATATGAAAACCAATTCATTTTTATAACTTGTTCCTCTAGTTTTTGCATAGATTTAAGTTCAACCTTTTCATTCAAAATTTCCCCATATCTAACTGTTTGTTCCTTCTTATATGTTATAGGATAAGAAAATGCTTCAATAGTCGATAACCAGACTGGAATTTTCAAATAACATTGTCTTTTAATCTTCTCCCAATTTAACCACAGAGATTCCCATATATGATGTCTTCTAAAATAACCCTGTATTTTAGTTCCCTTATACCATTAAAAGCCATGCCACCCCAACAACAGATCATGTCCTTCTAATTGTTAACAATCTAGTATTTCTTAATGTTATCCATTCCTTAGCCCATGTCAAGTTTGTAGCTTGGTAGTACAACTCTCAATTAGGCAAACCAAATCCTCCTCTAATTCTAGCATCTTGTAAGAGTTTTAACTTTATTCTTGCTTTCTTACCTTGCCATATATATTTCAACACAATTTTGTTTAAATCTTCAAAGTAGTCCTTTCCAAGCCTAATTGGTATTGTTTGAAACAAATATAAAATTCTGTAATGTAAAATATTCATTTTGATTGTTGAAATTCTCCCTATAAGTGACAATTGTAGGTTCTCCCATTTCGTCAAATCTAGTGCTATCTGTTGTTTAAGTTTAGTGTAGTTGTTCTTTTTTAGTGTACTACATCTTGCTGTCAAATGTATCCCCAAATACTGAACCTTATTTATAACTTGAATTTTTAATACATCTGCCAATTCTTTTTTTTTGTCTTAGGAGCATATTCTTTGTCAAAATCTTTGTCTTATCTTTGTTTATTTTCAAGCCTTGCCATATGGAAGGCTTGAAAAAGCACTATCTTTTCCAATAGTTTTGGTGCTGTTTCTAGAGGGTCTTCTAAAATAAAGGACAACTCATCTGCAAAAGCTTGTAATTTAAATTCTTCCTTTTTAATTTTCATTCCTTTTATACTCTTTTCGTCTCTAATGTTTCTATTTAACACTTCCAAAGTTAGTATAAATAGCAAAGGTGATAGTGGGCAACCTTTTCTTGTACTTTTTTTATCTTGATAGAGTCTGTTAATTCTCCCTCTATCATTACCTTTGCCGTTTGCTTATTATATATGGCTTGTATTGCTTGAATAAATTTTCTGGCAAAGCCCATCTGTTCGAGTAATAATAACATGAATCTCCAGTTCACATTATCAAATGCCTTTTGTGCATCCAAAAATATCAAAGCCATTTGTTTTTCAGGGTGTGCCTCATAATATTCCAAAGTGTCCAATATTACTCCCATATTATCTTTAATTTGTCTATTTGGCAAAAATCCATTTTGGTCAGGATGAAATATTTTTTATTTAAATATTTTTTGAGTCTTTCTGCCAATATTGACACAAAAATTTTATAATCTGCATTTAATAAAGAAATGGGTCTATAATTCTTAATTTGTAATGGATCAGTCTCTTCTTTTGGAATAAGGTAATGTAGGCTTCTGACCATGTTTTAGATATCTTCTTCTTTAACATAACTTCATTCATGACTTCTAGCAATGGAAGGTTCAGCGATTCTTGTAATGTTTTATAGAATTCTGCCGGAAGTCCATCTGGGCCTGGTGCCTTCCCATTATTTTGTTTCTTAAGTGCTTCAGTTAACTCATGGTTATATTGCTTTCTAACATTTTTTCAATCTCTTTAGATATCTTAGGTAGATTAGCATTCTGTAAATACTGTTTAACTCTTTCCTCCTCAATATTCTCTTGCTCACATAATTTCCCATAAAAGTCTCGAATGATTTCCTTCTTCTCTTTATTGCCGTGGCAAACTGACCTTGATCATCTATTAACTGCGGTATTTTCCTTGATTCTTTTTCCTTTCTCAATTTGTATGCTAACCATCTACCTGGTTTGTTTGCATCCTCAAAATAATTCTGTTTAGCGCTTCTAATTTTCTGTGTTAATTCTTCTTTCTCTATTAAACTCATTTTATGTTTAATTGTATCCAGTTTTAGCTTAATGTCTTTTTTCTGTGGCATTTTCTGTAGTTCTTTTTCAAGTCTTTTATACTCATCTTCTAAAGCTTCCGTGGCTTGCCTTTTTCTGATATTCCTTTTCCTTGATATTCCTTTTCCTTGTATTATCAAGCCTCTAGCATATGCCTTCATTGTGTCCCATACATTCTGGATTGAAGTGTCTTCTTGTTTATTTTCTTCAAAGAAAAAAACCAATTCTTTCTCCATCTGCTGTATGAAATCTTTCTCCTTTAGAATAGTATTATTTAACGTCCATCTCGATCTTCTTTTTTGTCCTTTCCATTTAATTGTCACTGGTTTGTGATCTGACCAAGTACTTGTTTCGATATTTGTTTCTTGAATATTAGATATTAGTTCTGTTGAAGTCCAAATCATATCTATTCTGGACCATGTTAAATGTCTATTTGAGAAAAAGATGTATTGTTCGGTTTTAACATTTCTTTCTGTCCATATATCTTTCAAGTTTATTTCATCTATCATTTTAAAAAAGGATTTGGGGAGAGTCTTTCTATTTTGCTTTGTTGTTGTTGTTGCTATATAGTCCAGTTTATTGTCTACAATTCCATTGCAATCTCCTATCATAACTATATTGACATAGCCCAGTTCAATTATTTTCATATGTAATTTTTTATAAAATTCTTCTTATCATTTGGAGCATAAATTGCAATCAAGAATGTTTTCCATTATTTCCACAATTAATACAATCTTCGTCAGTATAAATCAATTTGGCTAAGATGGTCTCTTTAATATATAAAACCACTCCTCTTTTCTTACATTGAGTCAAAGAAGTAAATATTTTCCCCAATTTTGGTTGTATCAACAATTGTTCATATTGTTTTTTAATATGTACTTCTTGTAGAAAAATTACATCAAATATTAGATTCTCTAATTTGTAAAAAATTTTCCTTCTTTTGACAGCTGAATTAAGTCCATTTATATTCATTGTAATCAATTCTTTCTCTTCCATGATTATGCTTTATAATTAGGTTTGCCAGCTCTCATAGATCTTGGTTCATGTTGTTCTTTAATCTCCACTGATCCACCTACTGCGCCTTCTTCTTTTTCAGTCTCCATTTGGTCATCTTGGAATTCAGAATTCAAAAAATTCTGCATAGAATAATTCTGCTTTCTCGATTGAGTCAATTCTATGTCTCTGTCCTTGCCATGTAAACATTAACCCTTCTGGGATTAGCCATCTATAATTCACCTCTTTTTTCAATAGCATTTTAGTCAGAAATCGGTATTGTCTTCTCAACTCTCTCACTCTTCTGGGTATTTGCTTTAAAACCACAATCTCCTTGCCTTTGTATTTCAATGTTTTCTCTCTTACCACTTGTAATATTTGTGTTTTAATGGCTTTTTTTTGTAAATCTAATATAAATTTCTCTTGGTAGGTTATTTCTCATTGCATATCTTGTAAAAACTCGGCATACCTCGTCTACTCCATCCATCATCTTCTCTTCTGTTATTTCCAAAACTTCAGCCAATATTTCTTTCATTATCTCAGCTAGATTTTGTCCTTTTTCTTCCTCTATGTTTTGAAATCTGAGATAGAATTCTGATCTCTCCATCTCCCATTTCAGCATCCCACTTTTATCTTGTTCAACCACTGTTAATCTGATATCAATATCTCCAATCTTATTGTTTCTTTGCTTATCTTCTTCAATTTTTGGGAATCTCTCATCATACTTCACCATCATTTGTTGAATATTCTCCACTTTTTCATCAGTTTTTCCTGTTCTTTGTTCAATATTCTCTGTTCTTTGCTCAATATTTTCTATGCTCTTTTCAGTGGTGTCTGATTTTATTTTAAGGTCTTGGATTCCTTGCATAATCATCTGTCTTGCTTTAACATTGTCTGAATTTGACCTTGTCCTCCAGATGGTGGGGAGGTGGAAGTTGAAGAGGCAGAAGCTATAAACTTCCTACTCATTTTAAACAATTCAGGATCTTCAGGTTCTTCTAAACCCTAATCCAATTATGGAATAGCCAATTATAATCCAAAATGAAAAATAAAAATGGTAGAGAGAAAAACCCAATAATAATAAAAAGAAAAGGAGAAAAAAATTCTTCAGGTTCTTTTTAACCTTAATCCAATCAATACTTTAGAAAGAAAGGATAAAAATAAAAAGGTTTAAAAAGAGCAAAAAAAATGAGAAAATAAAAATAATTCTTCAGGTTCTTCAACACCTTAATCCAATTGAGAATTCTCAAATAAAAAAAGTATAAAAGTGGACCAAAAGAGTAGATCAAAAACAAAAAATCCCAAAGAAGAAAGAAAAAAAAAAGAAAATTTTGAGGCTTTCCTTTTAAAATATTAAGTAAAGATAGAAATATTACAAAGATATAGGTTTTAAAAAGAAAAAATGAACAGTACAGCTGGTAAGGGAGGGGTAGCACAACTTAAGAAAATTGAAAATACACACTGCACTTTATTTCGTTTCCAAGGCTCTTGTCATAACTCTCTCCAAGCTTCAAAGCCACGTTTCAATTGTTGATAGAAATCCAGAAGAACACCTGCAATAACACTCTCCCATGCTCTTCCCTCTATCTTATCACATAGCAATGTCCTTGAAAAAGAATTTCAAAGCTTTCCTTCTCAATTTTCTCAGCTTCATCTAAAATATTTTCACTGCCTTTAGTTGGCAGTGTTACAAAGTTTCTATACTCTCACTCTCCCCCACCTTTCCCAGACAAAACGTAATAAAAATTAAAAAGAATAAAAAACAAGTATATAAAAATATCTGAAGGGAGTCTCTAACCTAAAATATTACAAAGTCAAAAAAAGAAAAGAAAAATAGATATAAATAGAGAAAAAACCAGTCCAGTTAGCAAGTGCAAAATCACGATAGAAGTCCAGCCATAAGAAAAAAAAAAGAAAAAAGCAAAGCCTTACTTTGACACTTCTGTTTAAAAACCGCCGCTTATTCAGTTCTGTCAAAACTTTTACAGATTCTTTTTTTTTCCCCTTAGGGTGTCCTTTAAGGTCCTTTTAAGTTTTAGAAAAATAAAAGAAAAATCCTCACCAAACCGACACACTTTCTCTTTCAGCCTCTTCTGTTCGGAGCTGTCCCAACTTCAGCAGCTTTGATGGCTGCCTCTCTGCCTCTGGCAAAAGGGTTTCTCCTGGATCAAGCAGGGACTTTGCAATATCCCTGGGATCTACAGGGTGTGCCCTTCACTATCACCATCTGGTGGGATGAACCTTGAGTCTTTTAGTTTGTTGTCTACAAAATCAAAAAGTTCTTGCTCAAACAGCAAAATGTCTGTGGCTTTTTCTATCAGTGATATAGAAAAAGGGTTCGAATAGAGATAGACTTTATGAATAGAGCTCTCTGGAAAAAAAAATATAAAGAGAGAAGTAAGTTGCATTGTTTCTCTTAAAAAAGTTTGTTTTCTTCTTAAATTGTGTTCTGGTTTTTGTTTTAATGAACATCCATTGTTCTTTCTTCTGATTCTCATGCAAGGAATTTATAGATCTTTTAAAAATTTCCAAGCAGTCTTTTCTCAGCCTAACTTTGATCATCTTGGTCTAGCTATTTGGCCATGATTTTATCTCATTGTGTTCATTTGCTTGGATTTGGCTACCAAATTGAGTAAATAAAAATGGACTTACTGGAATATCTAATGGGTTTGTTAAAATGTGTTTGTTCTTTCTGATGTTTCAGCAAAAATTCTTATGCAAGTGATATGTCTCTCTGATATGTCCCTCTTTGTAAATGTGATGCCTATATGTAGGACATTATAGAAAGAATGATGGATCAGACTGTAGGATTAGGGGGGAAATTAAGGTTATAATTTGATCTTTTTTTTAAAAAAAAGAATACACTTTCTTGTATTGACTTGTAGGATTGAGTCATTTTTACCTTTTTCTATGCAATTAGAACTTGTCACAACTTCCCTTAATGGATGAAGTTTCTTTGGATCTGGCTGTCCATCCTGTTTGAAGTCAAGAAAGAATTTCCCTGTAAATCTGGATATTTTTTCTCCTTGTTCTTCAAGGCACTTCACAAGGTTATAATGCTAGAATTAAAATGAAATAATTGAACGCACATTACATCCCTTGACATTGAGCATTTGGAATGTTTTTTTAAAAATCAACAGCAATTAATAAAAAGTAATTATTTAAAGTAATTAATGAAAATCAGATTGTTTCTGTGGATCACGTCCACAAATGAGGCCTAGAAGATCCTAATATAAGGCTGAAAATGTCTCTGACCATTTGTTTAACATTGATGGTTCTCCACAATGCCACAATTAATCACATCCATCTGTGTGTGGCTTAAATATTTCAGTTAGCAGGTAGCATTGTTGCAGATGATTCTTAGACAAACTCCCATAGAAATATTTAAAGGGTAAAGTCTGTAATTCAAATTGAACAGCTGCCCAACTAAGTGGTAACAAAATGTTTGACCACTTGTCAATATATTTACTTTTTGCTTTTAGTGGCAGTTCAGTTTCATAGAGCAATAAAATCTGAATGAAACTATTGAATGTCTCATGGAAGTGAAATCTGCTTTTTCTCGACAGGACCGGAAATTAGAAATTAAATGTATAACATCAACTTCTGTAGACAGGCTGTACACTGAGTGGGAGAGAATAGCTACTACAAACTTATCTCTCAGGAAATAGCAGACTGACTACTATATTACAAGAGAGCAGATGAGAAAGTCATAGTTATTGACCATTACAAAACCTCCCACATGGATTAATCATCAGTACATGACAGCTGGGCCTTGAATGTACCCTGTAAAAGCAATCTCTCTGTGGCAATTGAAGTTCCTTAGAATATTCCTATTCTGACCAAGGCTTCCTGATGTCGGGCTCTGGATGCTTTCCAACCTGCTCTGAAGCCCAACACATCAGCAGGGTACATGAGGGAGGTGACATCGGCAGCCACAGTATGCTATGGCCGCCCAGAAGCTCCAGATGCCTTCTGTTTTGTTCTGGAACCATCAGCAAGCTACCGCTGCCCAGTAGCTCAGAAAGAAGGAAGACCTGGCAGTCCTGATGATTCTGATTCTTCAGTATGACAGAGCTGCTGTTGAGTGGCTGGGAGGCTGTGAAAACCTGTACTGCATAGGGCTGCATTTGTGTGACTGTGGTTGTTTGCAATGTTTGGGAACAGTGCAGGGAGCACAGGGGTGGAATAGACTGCAGAATAGTCATGGGGCATTGGATTATTAAGGGGGAGGATAGGAGATGCAGGATGGCAGGCAGATATTAGGAGGGGATGGTATTAGAAGGGGGCAGATGTTTGTTAACCTGGCGTTGTTTACAAAAGAAGTGTTTCAAGCGCTGAGAGGCATTAACTCTCAGCATTGGTTTTTCATGGGTTTCCCATTCTTGCTGCTGTTAATCCTGAGTGCTCAAATTAAAGCTGAAATGTGACTACATCAAAGAGTGAATACTGTCTGCTTTGTGAGTAACTGCTCAGGAGTTCAAAGGCAGCTGAGACCTGAGACCATAATTAAGCATACACTTAGTCCAAACAACTCTTGTTTTATTTCAGCGTTGGGAATTATGTTCATTCCCAGCCAGTAATGAGTCCCAAATCGTACCTTGAGATAAGCACCCACCTTATCTCCTTTGAATTGCTGCCAACAACTAAAGTAAATTAACTGTAAAAAACTAACCAGAGTACAAAGTCCACACAAAGCTTCAAGGTTTAATCCAAACAGAGTGAATGACTTTGCTTCCTGTAAAGGTGTCTCTACCTTTGCACCTCCTTTATACCTTAGGGGAGGGGCAATCACCTCCAAGCCTTATTCCCAAGTCACCTCTTTTGTCTCAGCTGCTCTTGCCTTCTAGCAGTTCTGCATACACATGCACTGGGAACAGGCTCCCCTTGTTCCTCTGCCTTGCTGCTGCCAGACTCCAGAGGCTCCAGAATCAGCACACCACTCCCAGATAGTCTTGGCCCCATCTCTGCATAGGACACAAGACCCTCATCCAAGTCCTTTCCAGACTCTTGGACTGATCCCTGTTTTCCCCACTGTCCAATTTCACTGCCATCTGCACAGACTGCCGGTGAGCCACAACACTTCTCTCTTCCCATTTCCAGCACCATAACTGAAATTATCTCTTTTGCAACAATAATCTTAGTTGTAACAATTATTCGTTATGGAGATGGGTCAATTCACCTACCTTATTCTTCAAACCCAACACACTGCACAGAATCATAATTCAGATTGATAAGCTATAGAATCAGTACAGTTTGAACAGTTTCTCGCTGTCATCTCTTCAGTTTATCTTGATGAGATACTAAAACTCAGAGGACAAAACTAAAAGATCTTTTCCATCTTCTTCACCCTCTTAAGTAAAACATGTTCATTATTAAACCATGGCTGATTCATGTCTTGCTATAAAATTACATAACATAGCATCACCATAAATGCCAAGGATTGTTTGACTTGATTGATCAAAATAATGGCCATAGGAGAAGATGGAGCAGATCTGAAGGTGGATTGGAGCCTGATTTTCCCCAATTATTGTGTCCCAATTGCATCCTCATGTCTCTTCGACAGTATCCATAGATATGGTGATTTTTTTCCCTTTTATCATAGGCATCTTTTACAGATTATTGAAGTCCATAAAAGAAATAGGTTCAACCAGTTGAAAGGCATTGCAAATTTAATGACATATTTAAATGACATATTTAAGAGCCCCAATGGACTGCTATAGTCATAGAGAAGATAAGTTTGCAAGAGTGTTCTGTTGTCTATACACTTGAAGGAGAAACCATATCTTGGTGCCCTGAAATGGGTGATGATTACATTCATTTTAAAAAGACGTGGGGAGAAGGAGGGAGAATTGGGGAGATGTCAACAGGAAAAAGAATGCATGACTTACATCTGTGCAGGCATGGCTTGTTCTTCATACTGTGACAGCAAGACAGCTTTTCTGTATTTATTTACAGCAAAGCTTAATAATTAATGAACACTTATTATTATAGCTGCTCTAAAACCATATGGCATGCAGGATGTGAACAAATCTTTTGAGACAAAGCACTCAGTGGAAGCATGTTTTGATTTAGCTACTTTTTCTTAGAGCAGAAGGTGAGGTGCTTTCCCAGCATGGAGTGTTTACTTGCAGGTCTTCATTTAAAAACACTTCTGTTCTGTTCTGCTCAGATTCTTGTTTCAACAAATTGCTGGCAGGTATCAGCCAGATCTTGCATCTATTGAACTTAGGAAAAGCAGTAAAGTCAGGGAGATGATAAAAAGTTTGAGATGGCATTTGTTCAGCTACTTAGCAGATGAAAGCCATGGCATATGTACCCTTTCCCCACTCTACACAGACTAGAAATAGCTACATTATTTAAGTGTATGGTTTAGGAAGACATAGTCAATAGTTTAGACCTATTCTGGACATCTGGAAAGCAGTCAGATCATAAATTTATCAAAATGGAAACACTGAATGGTCTCAGTCACCAGCTCTTGGATTAAGGAGGCCTATTCAGAAGCTAGAACATTGAAATGAGTAGTGAATTACTCTTGGGAGAATGTCATGTCCCTGTTGGAGCCTGGGTCTGAGGAGGAAGAGAGATGGTGCTCCAAAACATATGTAACAGTGGCAAATGTAATATTGGAAAGGGGATTTAATAGGAGATAATATAAATTAAGATGAAATTTTGAATGATCAATGAAATGATATGAATAGAGAATATGTTGAACATAAGAATATATGATCAAGGAAGATAGAAATTGATTAAAAATAAAGAGACTGATATAAAGTAATTTATGAGAATATAAAGAAGAAAACTTGGTAATAGGAAATGATGTAATGCTAGAAAGCTGTATTTGTGATTATGTCTCAAAGATGTATCTAAATAATTTAAAAATAAAAAACTTTTCTACAAAAAAAAGGAGATGGAGCCGGTGCCAACGCAGAGGAGGATGCACAGTCCCTATGATCCATGAGGAACAACCTGGGAATGAGAACAAGGCAGTCCTGGGCTGGAAGAGTAGGCAGACAAGAAGAGAGTGTGCAGGGTGACTGATGAAGTGGGAAGAGATGGAAAGAGGCAGGTGGGGAGTAGGGGTGGAGCTTGGAGATGAACAAATGCTTCCCTCATCCCTAAGTGTGGAGAATGGAGAGGAAACAAAGTCAACACAGGGTGACCAGGGGTGGGATTCAAATTTTTTAACAACCAGTTCTGTGGGCGTGGCATAGGTGGTGGGCATAGCTTTGTGGTCATGTTATTGGCTGGGTGTGGCCAACTCAATATCACTCACATCGAGGTATGCATTTCCTCGTCTGGCCTCTCATGACTGTGGGGATGCTGCATAAGTGTGAAAAATGGTCACAAGTCATTTTTTTCAGTGCCACTATAACTTTGAATGGTCACTCCACACAAGCAAGTACCAGCAAAGGAGGGGGAAAAAATTCCAGAGACGTTCCTGAGATAGGAAGTTTAGTTCTGCCAATAATGTAATAAGGCTTAACGGAGAGGCAGTTTCTGTAAGCAACACCAGAATGTTTCCTTCTTGCCTTCCTTACAGGATTAGGCCAGTAATTTCTTCTAACAAATGTTCTCCAAACTGCTCAGAATGTTAACAACCAATTCTGGCGAATAGGCGCAAACTGGTAGAATCCCACCCCTGAGAGTGACTCAACTATTCAGGGAGAGAGTACCCTGCCTCTCTTCCCAGGGATCACCTGGAGAGAAGCATTTAAGGAAACACCATGGGGAGGGGTTTTCATTGCAAATAATTGTTGTCTTTCTCAACATCACACTCCAGAGCTCCAAGAAGAACTTTGCTCCAGAATCCTTGCTGGTGTGGACTGAGGTTTGATCCTTTGCTTTGACATTCATCATTAACTTCGCCAAGTTTGAGATCTAGTCTTGCCCCCAGAGCGGTGCTGCTTCTGTGGATTTTCACTGCCAGAAAGTTTCATGAAGTGGGTGTGGGCGCATGTGTTTGAGCCTTGCTTTTAGACTGTAAGGGTAACCTGGGGGCAAAGACTTTGGAGAACGGACCAGGAATTGCTGGATTGTCAGGATTGTGGGAGAAGATGATTAAATAAAAATTGTCAAGCTTCCACCTACCATGTGTTTATTGCCTGCCAACCCTGGGCCATAACAGAGAAGGAGGAATTGGGTTGGTAACAAGACTTTGCCTGACAAATGGGCAAATGTTTTTCATTTAAAAATGATATGCTGCTATAAAATTATTAGCTTATACATTGTCAAAAAATACCCAATGTATTGTTTTTAAATTTACTGTGAGCTTTAAACATCTGCTTAGATGAGGCTCAAGGATTCTCCTTTAGCTGTATGAAAGATGAGGTTGGTTTCATTCCCTATTTTACAAGTAGTCTTCGACTTACAACAGTTCATTTAATGAGCATTCAAAGTTACAACAGTACTGAAGCTGACCACTGGCAACTGACTTATGATGGTTGCAATGTTATGTGATCTTCTTTTGCGAACATCTGACAAGCAAAATCAACGGAGAAGCCAAATTCATGTAGCAATTGTGTCACTAACGTAACATCTACACTGATTCATTTAATAACTTTGGCAAAAAAGATAATAAAATGGGGCAAAATTCACTTAACAAATGTCTCACTTAGGAGAAGTGTTAGGCTCAATTGCAGTCAAAAGTTGAGGACTATTGGTACTTAGTCTTAATTCAGGTTCAGCCTTTCTTGCTGTATTTTTCTTGGTCTGTGAAATAAATGACAGGTCTTTGTGGGACTGAATTTGCACCATGGCTAGATAAATATTTGTTTGTTTGTTTCCTTGTTCAGTTTTGATGGCTGCCCATCTTGGGCAATGACTCTTTAGTTAGCTGTATTCTGTACTGAGGAAATAGCTTATATACAGCGATTAACATACGATGTGTATAACATTGGGCTCAGCGTTGACTCAGCCTTCCAACCTTTCAAGGTGAGTAAAATAATTGTTGGGGGCAATAGGCTGACTCTGTAAACTGCTTAGAAGGGTTGTAAAGCACTATAAAGTGGTATATAAATGCTTAGTGCTATTGCTATCTAAAGGAATGAAACCACATTGAGTTCATCAAATTATGGTCAAGTGAAATGAAAGAAACTGAATCGGCTGACAATGATTTGATAGGCAGTCTGAAAAGTGACAGTAGGATCAAGGAAAAAGTAGTAATCGTGCAATACAGCTTAGCACCATGTTGTAAAATCTGCGTCTTCTTTATCAGGACAATCTTTGGTTGGAAGCTATTTTCTATTTGCAGGCCATGTGAATGCAAAGAGATGAACTGCACAGTTTATGATTCTTTGTAGTTAGTCACACAAGCTGTTATGAATTAAAGGAGAAAACTTGAAGATGTAATCCACAGCTTTGGTCATGCCAAGTTAATAGAACAGCTTCCGGTTATGTCTTTCCAGGAATTTGCTGATTCCGTGTACCAAATAATTGCAGAGAAATTTCAGGAGGTGACGGATAACTTTGCTACCCTCCATGCATGTCACAGATCCCTTGCAGGAATTGTAATGACCAGAGGTAAGCCTCCAATTTTCTTGCTTTTTGCTTAGCCTACAGTTTTATTTATTCTAAGAAAAGCCCGTCTATAGTTACTTGAATATAGATAATATCGCCCCAGTATTATCTGCACTTAGTAATTAAAAGGGTATGTGATGGTGACACTGTTCTTAAATTTAGCTACAACATTAAGTTCACCTGCCTGAATCTACAGTAAAGTATGAACTCACTCTCTCTCTCTTTAGCTGAACTCTCCCAAACTGCTTTGAGCTTCGCGTAATGCAGCAGATACTGTGCTTTAAATAAGCATATAAATAAAGCATATAAGCACTTCATCCTTTTTACAACGTTATGGTGAAGATAAAGGCCCATTTCAGAGGAATGATGGGATGCAAATGTCTTCCTTTTCCAGTCATTAAAGCAGCCACATCTTGTGCAGCACTTGTGTGCATTTGCTTCAGAAGCTGTTCCAGTTTGCCTGTTCATGTGCATATAACTCCACCTGTGGAACTGCTACTAAAGCAAAGGAGCTGTACATACACACCAGAGGTGGTATTCAGCAGATTCTGACCAGTTCTGGAGAACCTATAGCGGAAATTTTCAGTAGTTTGGAGAACCGGCAAATACCACCTCTGACTAGAGATTTTACAGTATCCTTTCCCTGCCACGCCGACCAAGCCACGCCCATAGAACTGGTAGTAAAAAAAATCTGAATCCCACCATGTGAAGACTTGAGAATGATTTTCAAAACAGCCATACAGAGCCTGCAAAAGCTATATATAAAAGTTGTTCCAATGATTGAAAGAGGAGTTTCCTGCATGCCAATACATACTGTATCTTTTTTAAAACAAAATAAACCAAACAATTTTCCATAGTGCATAAATTAGTCAGGGTGTGTCAGCTACAAAAAATAAGGATTATTTGTAAAGTTGCAACATAGAAGTGTTTAATTGACAGTTTATAAAATAGGAAGTTTCTCCCTGACATCTACCCTAAATAATCATCCTTGTAATTTCAACCTATTTATTCCAGTTAATACTCTGGGACAATAGAGAACAAATCCATACCATCTTCTTTCCAAATCCTTTAATTCTTAGGGTTCTATGTGTACAGATAGTTCTCGACTTACAACAATTCATTTAGTGACTGTTTGAAGTTACAACGGACCTGAAAAAAATGATTTATGATTGTTTTTCACAGTTACAACCATTGTAGCAACCCCATGGTCATGTGATCAAAATTCAGATTGCTTGACAACTGACTCATATTTATGACACTTGCAGTGTCCCATGTTTTTCAACTTTGTGATGGTCAAAGTTAATGGAGAAGCCAGGTTCATTTAACAATCTTGTTACCAACATAACAGCTGTGGTGATGCATTTAACAATTGTGGCTAAGAAAGCTTGTCAAATAGGGAAAACTCATTCAAAAAATGTGTTGCTTAGCAACATAAATTTTGAGCTCGACTGTGGTTATAAATCAAGGACTACCTGTATTCACATTCACACAACCGTAGACATTATTTTACCTAACTCTTAACCAAACTGTTATTCCTATAATTATTCCAATTTATTTCATTTACATATTCTGCTAGAGAAATATCATCTCATAGCAATTATATTCGAGTACAGAAAGTTGCTGGTAGGAATAATTGATCTTTCCCTCATATATGTTTTATTGAATACTACGACAATAGGGATATTACCTTAACATCTATTCTACATGCAAACAGAAATATAGTCTTTAACAATATTAGCTAACAAAGACTATCACTGGGACTGTGCATAGCACTTTGGGGTGTCAGCAGAATATTAAAAAGAGTAGAACTCCATAAGGATCAAAGCTTCATCTGTTTTTATGTGCAGCAAACATTAAAATTGTTGCATTTTGATCACATCATTCTGATTGTCATCTTGATTTTTTTTAACCGTATCCTGCAGATATCCCTGATAAAACTATGAGTCTAATTTCCTATCTTTTATTATGGCCTTTCAACAGTTTAAGAATGGCATTTTTCATTATGCCCCAGAATGGCATAGATGAAATGTAGAAGCATGTTCTGATTTCAGCTGTTTTTTTTCCCTCCCTTTCCTACATAAAGTTTGATTTCAGCTCTGAATAGAGTATAAAGGCTTGAATTAGTGTATTAAATGTAGATTCTAACCTCATATGCATATGTTTAGAGTTTGACAGACAATTTTTCAGAGAAAGCAGGAGGTATCCAATGCATATTCAGAGGAGCTTGCTAAATTATCTGGAACAAACTGGCATTATGCTCTAGATTTAGTCTATATGATATGTTAAATGCTAGTGGCTCCAACTAGATCACTACACAGAAGTGAACCCTAATAAACCAATGATCCTATTCCTCCATGTAGTATCCCTTTGGTACTTGAGAATTCAGCTCAAGAATGCAGGGAAAACTGGCTGAGTTATCTTGAGCCACATTTTGGTTTAGGAAAACCCAGTTCTAAATAATCATACCAGGATAGGAAATCACAGAATAGTGAGAACCTTCATGATATATCTAAGCAAATACTGAGGTCCTCGCTGAAGAAGGCTCTTCTAGGGAAAATGACAGGTCATAATTCAGATCAACACATTTTAAGCACAGAAAAAAGGCAAAACCAATCCCCCCAAGAAGGGAGGTCCCCTATCTGGCTTTTTGTTCACCTAATCACCCAATTTGTAGGAAAAGCACTACTATTAGCGACTGGAAGGTAAAGAGTGTTCAGTTATAGGAGAGATCACCTTATGTTTCACTCTCCTAATGAACAGTTTGGTTCATCCTGGTGTGTTCACAGCTTAAATAGCTTAATGTGTCTCAGCAGAGAGTTATTCATTCATTCACTCATTCATTGGCTTATTCCTGCAGGAACTGAAAAGACATTCAGTGGTTCATGCAACAAAGCTGTTGGTTTCAGTGTGAAAGTCTACTTGAGAGCAGTTCATATCTGAAAATTCTCTTGAACCTGTTAGAATAAGCAGCTATTCTTCTGACTGAACCTTGGCTGACTAAATTCTCTAATCTCATGATTCTTTGTGCCTTGTGATCTAACTCTGAGACTTTGAGGAGGCCTTTGACTAACTAACTCTGGCTCTTGATTGACTTGCTGGTTATACATTGATGTGTCTCCTTAATTGCAAGGACCCTTTTTTGTGATTCTGGGTTGTTTACAAAAAAAAAAAAAAAACAAGAAACCATAGCTAAAATTAAAAAGTCTGCTGTTGATTATTCCATTTGTTAAGCTTGACCTGGAATAGGATAGTTGTAATAATATTTGTTGATAGGAGATATGTAAGTAGATTCCCAAGTGACAGCCTGCACCAGAAGTTCATTGAAAGTGCATCTCTGCACACAGGAAAGAGGGACTGATTCTCCATCCATGGATCATTCACCATTCCAAAAATTCTCATATGAATTGTAGTGGGAAATAGGCATGCAGAACTTGATAAAGAGTGAGAGATAGAAAAGAAATGAGCACTGTGCAATGCTTTGGTTTCACCCACATCAGATCAAACAATGACCTTTACTAGTTATGGGCCCAATTTATGTATATTTATTGTTAGTGACTTGCAATTTAGAATTCAATTATTAGAAAAAAATAATTTTAAAAACTGAATGTTGGAATTTGTAATACCACTTAACTGGCAATTACTCTTAACTCTTAACTGGCAATTACTGGACAGAATAAAGAATTCAATCATTCATTATGTTGCCCATCTTATTATTTTCAGATAATAATAAGAGTTAAAAACACTTCCACGCTTAACTTGGATAAAAGATGGTAGATATTTAAATACTGTTTTTCCTATTTAAAGGTGATGCATCTGGACAGTTAACAATGGATAGAAATGTTTTCCATCTTCTTTTCTTTTCAAATGCATAATCTAAGAAATGTAGTCATCGTTAGAGGAGAAAGCAAGGAATCCTACAGAAGAGTGATATACCTGATTTCTTTTCTTTGCATCAGACTTATTTTTTATTTTTTGCAGGCTCTCTCTTTTTCTCTCTTTTTATGAACCTGACAATCACTTTGATCTTAAAAGCAAGCAGGGATGCCTTTTCTATTATCTTATATGAAATAAAGATGAAATGGACGCAAGGGGCTCTAAACAGCAATTTCATGCTGTGATAAAAGTTGGAAAATTAGAGTCCATATTGCTTGAAATGGATCTTAATCATCACTAAGTGGGGTAGCTGGAGAAAAGTAAAAGTTGACAATCTGTCTCCATGGATCCTTCTAGTGGTTTTAAGATTTAAAATGCATTACACCTAAAAGGAATAAGGAATATTAATGGGCAATCTACTTCTGGCCCTTAGTGGGAAGCTGGTAAAATATGTTATCAGCTATTAAAATATGAAAGATGCAATAGTCTATCAGTTTAAAGATCCAACCAAGATACCTTTCAAATAAAATCAATTACACAGGTAGACTTCTTTCACTAATAATAATACTTTATTGTCATTATATGTATATGCACAGTATACACATACAACAAAATACACATAATATCCAGAGACCAGACCCCAACATGCACAGACCAAAATTCCCCATCCCCTAAAGGCCCTGTCCCACTGTACTAACGGATGCAAAGAGGATGTAAAATGTTTAAAAAAGCTTGCCATCCATTGGAAAACGCTAGGCATCCCTTGCGTACTCATTGCATACGTGTTTCATACGCTTTATCCATCAAGCATCCGTCCACTGCGATTTCATCCGTGCAAGAAGTTTTGAGCTGCACAAAACTTTGTGAACGGATGAACTTTCCACTATGTATGATGTAAATCTGCGACATCCGAGCAACAAACGTGTTATGTCCATTTATCATCCGTTAAACATCTGCTGTATCCTCTCTGCATCCTCTGGGCATCCTGACAACTCACATCCACTGCAGCTGAAAACGGAAAGAGGGAGGAAACAAAAGGTACATGGAATGTCTACACAGCGTTAGTAGCACGGAAATAGAAAGGATGCACAGTGAACGGTTTGCATCCGATATACATCCGCTAGGCTTCCTATGAACATCCGTTTAACATCCCCGCTACATCCTACCCACGTCTGTTCTTTTCGTTCTTTTCATTCTGTTTATGCAAATTTTCACCACTTTTTGGCGCGGATGACAACAGATTGAGCCACCCCTGAAATTTTGCTCATCCGCTGTGTCCTTTATGCATACGTTTTGCGTCCGTCAGCCAGAGGGACCTAGCCTTAAAAACACACAGGCATCCATACAACAAACCAAGTAATACTGTCCAACAGCTCACTGATGATGGTCCTTAAGTTCATTGTTAAGTGCAATTATGACTCTGGGATAAAAACCTATTCAGAAAACGTGTGGTCCAAATTTTAATTGTTTTGTATCTTCTGCCAGAAGGCAATAGTTCACAACAATTATAAGCAGGATGGGAAGAGTCTCTGAGAATGTTGTGCAACTTCCTCACACTAGATGGTGGCCATCTTTCAAGAATGCTTTAATATGGATTCTTATACTGAGCAGACAGTGTGGGGTTAATGGCAAAAATGACTCCTTCCAATTTGATAATTCTTTGAACCATCGTGTAATCAGCAAAATCAAACATATTGGTGCAGAACTGTTGAATGATGAACAATGCCTGGGAGTTCTTTCCACCTGTTATAGCCAAACATTTTTACAGGTAGACCTTGACTTACAACAATTCACTTAGTAACCATTTGAAGTTACAACGGCACTGAAGAAAATAAAGTATGACTATTTTTCACACTTATGACTATTGCAGCATCCCCATGGTCACATGATCAAAATTAAGATTGCTTGGCCATTGACACATTTTTATGAAGTTTGCAGGGTCCCAGGGTCATGTAAGTACCATCTGAGATCTTCTGATGAGCAAAGTCAATGGGGAAGCCAGATTCATTTAACAACCATGTTACTATCTTAACAACTACAGTTATTCACTTAACCTCTATGGGAAGAAAGGCTGTAAAATGGGGCAAAACTCTCTTTAAAACTATCTCAGCAACAGAAATTTTGAGCTCACTTATGGTTGTAAATTGAAAATACAGCTGCAAGCTTCAGATCATCTTGTATACCAGGAGAAAAAAAAGTGTCTACCTTTCAGTTATGTTGCATGGCTAAATTATTGTATTGTCTTTACATCTTTCCAAGTATATGAAATAAAACAGAAAATAGTTATAGGATCAAACCTATAAACAAATTTTAGATGAGTTTACCTATAACAATATATGCATTCATACAATCTTGTGTAAATGTTGGAAATGAAGATAATAGTAACAATAATGATCA
>BLBF01000048.1:1872136-1890053 GCA_015471245.1 Laticauda colubrina
TTTAAAAGCCTTCTTGTGTAAATGTTGGAAATGAAGATAATAGTAACCATAATGATCAATATTATTGATACATGTGCAGAATTTGACATGAATTCATTTTAAAAGCCTTCTTAGCCCGATGCTCTTGAGATAGGTTGACCCGGCTGGCTGGATATGTGGAAGTAAGGCTATCTATGAAGCATGTACAAAGAAAATGTCCCTCTATAGATACATAAATCTCAGACAAAGACATTTACAAACTACCTGGAAAAAACAGTATATGAAAGGATTCATGTTCTATCAGTGGCTTATTTAACTTTGGAAAGACATCTTTTGGCATTGGACATTTAGATAATTTTTCAATTTGTCACTGGACCAAATAATGCAAATTAGGACCATGAGCCATGGTTGGAGTGCAGTACTGCAGGCTACCACTACTGATTGCCGGCTGACTGCAATTTGGTAGTTCAAATCTCACTGACTCAGCCTTCCATTTCTCCGAGGTGGATAAAATGAGGATCCAGATTGTTGGGGGCAATAGGCTGACTCTGTAAATCACTTAGAGAGAGCTGTAAAGCACTATGAAGCAGGATAGAAGTCTAAATGCTACTGCTAGTACTATTGAAAATAAAATTCAAGATAGATAGAAGTGTGAATCTACACAAGGCCAATAGAGCACTGTAATGAAATCTTTTCAGGATGGTTATCTTATCCAGTGTCCATATTATAGTAAATATAAAGAGTTCTTATCTTTAAGGAGATGGTTCAATTAAAAAGAAAAATAAAGTCTACCTGGAATTGTTTTAAAGTGCATGTGAATTTCTTGTGGTCTATCTTTGCAGGACAGTGTCATTCACTTGTCTGAATTTATAGAAAGAACTTAATAAAGGAAGTTCTTCCTAACATTGCCCCATAAGTATACTGAACCAAATTGTTCAGATCGGTTAACATCTAGGGAGCTACAAATATGCAATCTGGTCCATACCAGCATTGGGGGGGGGGGGCATAATACATTGAACAAAGAAGAAGCAGGGTCTTTTTTCCCTTGTTCACAGCAGGAAATAAGTCTAACGAACCATGGAAATTAGAACAAGAAGGGAATGCTAAGTCATCACATTTATGTATCTGTCAGTGCCCAATTACTCCCGATAGTGCATTCTGGAGTGCCTTTCTTTTCTGCATCAAAATTATATCATGTAGATTTTAGCACTACTGAGAGATCTATTCATTCTAAATTTCTTCAGTTGTTAATAATGATTCTTCTTTTCTTCTTTATTTTTCTGCTTATGATCTTTATTGAAGCATTCTTCACATCATCATTCATATTGTCCTGAAGAGTACCTGACTTCTGATTTCCATTCCTCCTCTTGTTTTTCCTCTTAGAGTCTGGCAGAGTGTTCTATTGTTCCTGAATACTCAATTAGCTAATCTATGTATTCCCACTATTTCAATATTTCCTCTTTTGAATCCCTTTTTCACTTGCAAATGTTTAATCTGTTCTGTTGCCATTCTGATTTAACAACTGGTTTGCCCACTCTGATCATGTTGGAGATAGGGTAAAGGTTAAGGTCAGAGGTAGTATTAAGCAGGCTCTGACCAGTTCTAGAGAACCGATAATGCAAATTTTGAGTAGTCCGGAGAACCAGCAAATACCACCTCCCACTCCCATCTATTCTCTGCCTCCCGAGTCCCAGCTGATTGGCTGGGTCTTCTTTTGTTGCCCTGACAGTAGAACGGAGTTGGAAAATAGTGGAGTGGGGAGGGAATGGAGATTTTGCAGTATTCTTTCCCTGCCATGCCCACCAAGCCAAGCCACACCCACCAAGCCATGCCCACAGAACCAGTGATAAAAAAATTTGAATCCCACCACTGGTTAGGTTCTCAAGTCATCTCCCAATTAGCTCTCACCATGAGAAAATTTCTTCTGAGGTCTAGGTTGCTTTTCTCCTTACTTAAGCCCATGTCACACTGCCCAACGGATGCAAAAAGGACACAGCGGACGAGCAAAATGTTCCATCTGTTGTTATCCGCTCTCAAAAGGGGCAAAAATTTGCATAACCAGAGCGGACAACATGGACGCGGGGAGGATGCAGGGTGGATGCAAAGCAGATGCGGAAGCCCAGTGGATGGAAGTGGATGGGAGTGGATGGGAGCAGATGGCACGTCCACTAGGCTTCTGGGGGACCTCAGCAAAGCAAACGCGGAATGGATACAGTGGATGCACAGCGGACGCCGAACAGATGAAGCGGATGCACAGCGGATGCACAGCGGAAGCCTAATGGATGCCTGGCGTTAATTGTGCATGCAGGGAGGATGCATTGCGTCAGCCCCGTGGATATAATGGAAGCAGCTCGGAAGCAGGTCACCATTCAGAGGAAAGACCTGCTGCTGGACGGATTGGCTGCCTTGCCTGCCCTGCCTGCCCTGCCTGCATGTCTGCCTGCAAGCCTTGCTGCCAGTCTTGCTGCAAGCCTTGCTGCCAGCCTTGCTGCTAGCCTGCCTGCAAGCCTTGCTGCCAGCCTTGCTGCAAGCCTTGCTGCCAGCCTCCCTGCCAGCCTCCTGCAAGCCTTGCAGCCAGCCAGTCTGCCTGCCACCTTGCTGCCTGCCTTCCTACCAGCCTTGGTTCATGTCTGCCTGCTAGCCTTGGTGCCTGCCAGCCTTCCTACCAGCCTTGGTGCCTGCCTTGGTGCCAGCCTTCCTGCAAGCCTTGGTGCCTGCCTCCCTGCCAGCCTTCCTGCCAGCCTTGGTGCCTGCCTCCCTGCCAGCCTTCCTGCCAGCCTTGGTTCCTGCCAGCCTCCCTGCCAGCCAGCAACCCCACAACCATGCGGAAGCGCAGCAAGCCTCAGCCGTCTGCTGCCAGCCCTGGCAAGATGGACAGGGCTACCATCCCGCCCCCTTGCCCTCTCTGGTTCTGCTGGGGCTTCTGCAGCACGGGCTCTCTCTTCTGGGGCTGGGGGTTCTGCTGCTTCTGCTTCTGGAGGAGCTGATGACAAGCACTCCAGCACCAGCCACCTCCCCAGCACCTGCACCCTTCACCCCTGAGACTGAGCGACCAAGAGGAGTGCCAGAGACTTATTTTTGTCTTATAGCTTGTTGTTAATAAAGTCTATTTTTGATTCACACACTTGCTTCATTTCTTTTTTTTAATAAAGTCTTGCTGGAAATTTTTAGAAATGGTTTAAGCCTTTGCATGCTTGTGGGATGGGTTAAGATAGCAGTGGGATGGGTTGAGATAGCTGTGGGATGGGCAGGGATACCTGTGGGATGGGTAATAGCTGTGGGATAGATAAACCTCCAGTGCAAGCATAGTGGGACTGTATGGTCCACCCTCCCAGCTGCCACACCAATGGCCCTTCATTATCAATACTAATGTAAACATTGATCCACACACTTGAACATGAACACAACTCTTTATTCAATGCCCTGTTCATTGTAGGCCAACCAAACATACATGGCCCAATCTCATCCGTGTGATGAGATAGGCTGAAGGAAGCATCCATTAAGCATCTACCATCCTCTCTTGCCACTCCACTGCTCCAGCTGGGGAGTTGCACCATTGTCCCAGGAGGTTGCACTGCTTCTTCGCTTCAATTGAGGCTCTGTTGGGGCCTTGCACATCCTCAGTGTCAATCAGGTTTCGCCCTTGCCTCCATTCCCCAGACTCCATGTCCCCATTGCCTTGCTGGAGGTCCACGAGCCTGTTCTGCAACACTGGGTCGCGGGTGCGCGTGAGATTGTGCAGGATGCAGCAAGCTTCCATGATCCTCCTCATGGTCTCTAGGCGTTGCTGCATGGTGGTGAGAAGTACCTGGAACCTGTTGGCCAGGATGCCAAATGTGTTCTCCACCACCCTCCTTGCCCTGGACAGCCTGTAGTTGAAGATCCTCTCTTCACTGGTGAGGAGTCTGGAAGTGTAGGGCTTCATGAGGTAGGTTGTGAGGGAGAAGGCGTCATCCCCCACGATGAAGTAGGGCACATCTTGTGTGTCGTTGGGCAGGGGTTCTGGATCTGGGAAGCTCATGATGAGGTTGCCTTCAAGCTCCTCCTTGAGGTGATTGGCGTTGTTTACCTGGGCATCTGAAGATGAGCCATTGCCTGAAGCATCGATGTACATGAACTTGTCGTCAGCATCGACCATGGCAAAGAGGATGATGCTGAAGAAGCCCTTGTAGTTGAAATAAGTGGACCCCAACTTGGCTGGAGATTTGCAGGCCACGTGCTTGCCATCTATGGCTCCAACGGTGTGTGGTAAGTTCCACTTCTGATACCACTGCTCTGCAACTTTCTTCCATCCTTCTTCAGTGGAGGGGTACTGGAGGAGCTCCTCCTTGTATTCTTCGATGATGGCCTGCACCACTTCTCTGACCACAGTGCTGATGGTGTTGGATGGCACCCTCCAGCTGTACTGCATGCTCCTGTAGGAGGTCCCTGAGGCCAGGTGGCGCAGAGTGAGTGCCACCTTGAGCCCAGGTTCCAGGCTGGGCCGGAAGCTGGTGTTTGCCTTGGTCAATCTGGGTGTCAGCCGCTGCACAACTTCGTCAAACATGGCTGGAGGCATCCTCATGAAGTTCTGGAACGCCCGAGTGTCTTCGCTCCTGAGCTCCACCATCAGCTTGTTGTACAGTCCGTACTCTGCTCTTCTGGTGAACCATCTTCGGATCCAGACTCTTTTTGGGTGGCTCCTTTTCTTCTCGCAGTAGAGTTCACAGAGCCTGCAGATGGCTTCGCACTGTTGCAGAATGATGGTGGCTGCCGAAAGGACTTTGTTACAATCCACGGTGGACATGACTGGATGCTGTGGAAGAGGAGGAGCCAGATGAAGGCTGCAGAGGTCTGCACCGCTGGGCTGCTCTTCTGAAAGTGAGATGCAGGCGAGTTGCTCCCCCTTTTTATAGGCAGTATAGGTTTTCCGCTAGGCATCCTCTAGACATCCTCTAGGCATCCTCTAGACATCCTTAATATCCGAGATAGGTTCCCTCTGCGAACGTTTTTTTCCATTTTAAATGCTTTGTTTCCATTCTGCATCCGCTAGGCATCCATTCTGCATCCATTCCACGTCCGTTCCGCTTCCTCCCTGCGTCCGGGCGGATGCGAGTTGCGCGGATGCGCAGCGGATGCCTAGCAGATATAGTGGATGCATAACGGATGCGTAACGGATGCCTAGCAGATGCGTAGCGGATGCAGAACGGACGAACTGGATACATTTTGGAGTGGATGAAATGTCCATAAACGGATGCTGGATGAATAGAGAGGAAGCCAAATGGAGGCAGTGAGTACATCGCGTTTTCGAACGGATGGCAAGGTTTTTTGTCCGTTTTACATCCTCTTTGCATCCGTTGGTTCAGTGTGACATGGGCTTTAGTTTCCATCTTTTTCTTATCTTTCTTTTGGGTGCTTTGGAAATTAGATTGAGCCCTTCTTTGTAGGAGCCCCTCAAACACTGGAACAGCAAATGTTCTAATAACACCTGAATGAGATACAGCCCACAAACTTTCTATTATTGTCCTCACTCCTTAAAAAAAAATAGGAAATTGTTCTCAGTACTAAAAGGTTCAAAATATTGTTTTTCTTTTCCATTCTAAAGTGAGCTCTGTTTCCTCTCTTTGCATTGTCTGCCAAATTCTTCCAGATCAGCAGTTTTGATGCTGATATTTTATGGATGGGGAGGAAAAGTTTCAAACTGCCTGATCAGACACACAATGTATTCTAGGTTATATCACTTATATATTTGGAACTAGTCTAGTTTCTTTTTAAAAAAAATGTAGTTACTCTCAATCTACTTTGATACAGAGTAAGGATAAAGAACAGGAACAGAATTTGCTGGATTTTCACCAGTCAAGATGGGACAAAAGGCGGGTACTAGACCAATAATAGAATACCTGCCTAGATGAACACAAAAATGCAGTAAAAAAGCTGGAACACACTTCCTCACTAATCCAACACATGAAAGCCACAGGTCATAACATCAACTTCAATGGCACCAAAACCCTAGCCACTATAGAAAACCCCAGCCACAGAATTATCAGAGAAGCCATAGAGATTGAGAAAAGACCTGAAAGCATGAATAGGAGAGATGACTCCACCAGACTGTTAATTATCTGGAAGCCTGCACTCTCAAACAAAAAAATATCCACACCACAAGCCAGGCAAACACCTGGACACAAACAGATCCCCCTGATACCTCCAGCTCAAACACACCCCAACCAGGCACCCAGATGAAACCTAGCTTCCTAATAAATGATAGCCATCCATTTACTTGGAGCCAAGCTGCACTAAAAGCCTCCAATACAGGAAACACAATGTTACCAGGCAAACAAGACAAAAAAAGCTACAAACAGACAGAAGATATTAGAAACACCAATCAAGCAGAACACAGCAAACTCAAAGACCAATAAACACAGACTAAGACTCCCAACTAATCAGGATGAAGAAAAAAAAAACCATTCTGGCACAGTGTAGGCTAGCCTCAAATTTAAAACTGAAACGGCTGTGATAGCCTGACTCACAGATGAACAATACGGAAGCCTGATGGTGGCAGATGAGATTCTGCTGAAACATTGCTACAACTTTAACAGCACTACAATCAACGTGGGATAATACCCGAGGGAAGCTGAACAGCATGTATATATATATAAAGTGTGTGTGTGTGTGTGTGTGTGTGTGTGTACTGATCAATAGCTTTCTGTGTTTCCCTCTGTTCTTCCTGCACTATTGCCATATTTCAATATTTCCATAAAAATGATAGCAATAACACTTAGACTTATATACTGCTTTACATTGCTTTAAAGCCCTCCCTAAGCAGTTTACAGAGTCAGCATATTGCCCACAACAATTTGGCTCCTCATTTTACCCACCTCAGAAGGATGAAACACTGAGTCCGCCTTGAGCCTGGTGAGATTTGAACTGCTAAATTGCAGGCAGCCAGCAGGCAGCAGAAGTAGCCTGCTGTA
The DNA here is from genome assembly GCA_015471245.1 of Laticauda colubrina. NCBI lineage: Eukaryota > Metazoa > Chordata > Lepidosauria > Squamata > Elapidae > Laticauda > Laticauda colubrina. The sequence goes on from BLBF01000048.1 coordinate 1,879,066, forward strand.
CTGTACTCTAGCCACTGGCCCTACATGATACTTCACCTGCTGTGCTTAGTTTTTCCCAAACAGATTTGGGGAAAATTATGCTTGCAGATGATGATGTTTGTGTCTTCACAGATAATGTCTGGTTTTTTTCAACTCATCTGAGTTTTGTCTCTTTGATTCTCTCGCAATGTGATCTGATTAGAAATTTTTCTGAGAATTCAGCAATTCTAAGAAGTCCTATGTTAAAAGCCCAACCAGTTTTAAATTCATTGACATTCAGACAATTCAAAGTTGTTTCTTTATGTTCACCTCCCACCCACTCTCATCATCCCTTGTTATTTCATAAAAAAAATTATAGAACACACTTTCAAAATTCTTTCCCAAATAGATAAAACAGGCATCAATGCGGTAACAAGGATAAAATACTGTTTCCAAGGCTTAATTACCATTATTTTTGGGAAAGTGAGTCTTTTAATAAGCAAACATTGAGTTGAAGCAAGATAAAAATAGAAATGTGTTTGTGAGTGCACGCACATGTAGTTTTAAAGCAACATGTCTCCTGAGATTAATTCTTTTTAATAGTTATTTAATGACTTGAGTTTTACTTAGGCTACAGCATCTTTCACCTAGTTTACAAGAATAAAGCAATTGTTTGCTGAAGGAGATTATGAGCAAATTACTTTCAACCATTTATAGCTTAATACTTGAGGGCATCTTAACATACTACACTTTTTCTAACCAGACTTTGGAATTTTTTTAAGTATAACGCTCCTGTCTATGTATGCAACAACTGCTGCAGTGATGTTTATCTTAAATTTTATTCTCACAAAAACAATTGAGTGAACTAGCTTGATCTAAGAAAATGGTTTATTCCCTAACTATGACTCTGAACCTTGGCCTCTAAGTCCTACTTCATCAGATGAGATCTTGAGGAGAGCTTGGAATTTGGGAATGCCCATAGCCCTCAAGTATAGTAGATACATAATTTGTCAGATGGATTATTGTAACATGCCCTACATGAGGCTCCTTTGAAAAGTTATTTGGAAGCTACAGCTGGTGCAGAATATCTCTGGAGTGCACTGCCCCAAAAGAAAGAGGTGACTCACAGCATCTCATATTCCCTTGGACTGGCAAATTCCATTTGCACTGGACATTCTCAAGGATATATGGGTCTTCAGCCATATTGCAAAGCAAGGGAGCAAAGCCTGATAACTGTTCCCATTTTATAAAGAAATACACGTTCAATAGTTGAACTAGAGATTTATGCATTAAAATATACATGATATAAAGAAAAGACACTCTAAAACTCGCTTTTTATTAGTCATTCCAATCCTAAGGAAATGAAAGCTCGCTGTATATAGGATGTATATTTCTATCATAAAAAAGGAACAGCAATGATAACAACAAAATAAAGTTCCCTGGAAGATTATTGTTCATCTGGGTTGCAGGAGTATCTTTATTATTTCCTTATGGGATATATCATCTCTGGTTGATGATTTAAAAAGTAAACTTTTTGGTTGATTTGGATATAGGAATTAGTGGCCCATATTAAACAGATCATACATTTATTGCACCATACACATGTGATGAAAACAATGGTTGCTATTTTTCCCCGTATAATCACCCATTTAAAATCATCTCTGGGGCTACACGAGAGCATGATCTCAAATCATTATGAGCTTTTGATTGTGTGTGCTGTTTATTTTTCCCCCACAGGTATGGACATTCAACAGGCTCAGGTTATTGTGCTCTCCTCAGGCACCAAATGCCTAAATGGAGAATACCTTAATGATCAAGGACTTGTGGTCAATGATTGCCATGCAGAAATTGTGGCTAGGAGAGCTTTCATTCACTTCCTTTACTCACAGTTGGAGCTTCACTTGAGGTAAGTTTCATTTAAATAATACTCAGGAGGGAAAAGGATTATCCAAGGAATCTAAAATGCATTTTAGAAAACAAAATTACATGTTGGAGAGTGTATGTAATTTTTCTGAAAAATTGCAAAGGAATGATCAACCTAGACACAAACACACACCACAATCAAAATTGATAAAGTTGGATCAGGTTGCTTCATCCAGTGTTTTCTGCATCCAGAGAAACCAATAAGGACTAATCACCACATCATGGAAATAATATCTTCTTTCATGTTCTACAGCAACCATACTTGGAAGCATACTGGAATATTTGTGAATATTAATCTATACTGTTCCGTCTGGAAAAATGCGAGGTAGACCGGGTTCCAACAACAAGTCTTTATTTGCTTAACACAGTAAGAAAACGGAACATTGGCTCAAGCCAATGACAATCATTTGATTTTGCTGCCTTTGGCGGCTTCGAGGATTGGTTCCTATTGAACCAATCCTATTTGGTTTTTGTTAACCAATCAGAATGAGGTATTTGGAGTCTACTTTTATTTATACAGAACACCCCTCCCCTCTTAGTTCGGTCCTACGTGGTGACGTAGTCACGCAGGTAGGTGGGGCTTCTTTTGACTCGACTGGACTTGCGCGGTTCATTTCTGTTGGAGACTTCGACTGATTCAGATGGGGTTGCTGTGTCTTCAGTCTTTCTCCATGGAACTGTCTGGAAGGGTGAGTCAGCCATTTTACTGCCGCCTGAGTTTCTTAGGCCGGCGGTTTTGCCACTCCCTCCCGTTTCCTCCGGGCAGGTTGAGCTGGCCTGGCTGGCCCCTTCGGATGGACTCTTCTCGCAACTTTCTTCAAACAGTGAGTCTTTTATTTGCTCTTTTTGATTGTTATTATTTTCGGAGTTTAATTTAAACGGTTCTTTATTGATTTCTCGCATTTCCCCCCCCCCTCCTTGGTTTGAATTTCGTCGTGTTTTTCTACTTGTGGTTGGTGTTTGCATTTCTTTCTATATTTTGGGACCGAAGCTGGTCTATGTGCCGCTTCCATTCCCTGCCGTCGTCTACCGTTAGTCGGTAGGACCTGGGGCCAGTTATTTGTGTGATTTGTCCGGGTAGCCATAATGGGTCCCCAGTAAAATTTTTTGCATAAACTAGGTCGCCTATTTCAAAAGTCCTGAATCGAGTGGAGGAGTCGGGGGGGGGGGGGGTTCTGCTGTAAAGCTTGGGTGCAATCTGTCTAGTTGCGACCTTAGCTTCCTTCCCATCAGTAATTCTGCTGGGGTTTTGTTAGTTGTAGTACTGGGTGTGATATGTTGGAGGGTGAGTAATCGATTTATTTTATTTTGGACATCCCCAGTGTCCATTTTTTCTAACCCCTCCTTGGTAAACCTGACCATTCTCTCTGCCCTACCGTTTGCAGCCGGGTGGGCCGGTGCGGTTAGGGCACGTCTTATACCTAGGGAGGCTAGGTATTGCTCAAATTGGAGACTGCTTAATTGTGACCCGTTATCGGACACTAGGACGTCCGGTAGGCCATGAGTTGCAAATAGTTTGTCGAGTTGTTTTATAATGAGTTGTTTTATTTTCTGTTGTCGTAGATGGCATAATTTTCACCTCCAGCCAATTAGAGTATGCATCTATGACAATCAGGAACGTGTGCCCCTTGGTAGGACACGCAAAATCGATGTGGATTCGTGACCAGGGGCCTCTTGGGGTTTTCCAGTCTCTTATGGGTGCTTTTGGCGGGGAAGGCCTGATTCTTTGGCATTTGTTGCACGAGTTTACCCAGTATTCGATGTCCCTATTTATACCCGGCCACCAGACATAGCTTCTAGCAAGGCTTTTCATTTTAACTATTCCCGGGTGGCCTTCATGAAGCATACCCAGTACCTTGGCTTGTAATTTGTTAGGAATAACTACCCGATCACCCCACAATAAACAACCTTTCTGGATTGAGAGTTCAGTTTGTCTGGTCTGGAAAGGTTTAAAGTTCTCAGTTTTTTGGTTTTCCGGCCAGCCTTTACCTACCCAGTTGAGTACGCGGGCAGTCAATGGGTCTTTTGCGGTGGCTCTGGCGACATCATTCGCAGATATGGGTAGATCGGGGCAAGTCTCTATCTGCAATGCTGTCATCATTGGTGCCGGGTCTTCTTCTGTGGATGGCAATGGTGCTCTGCTCAAAGCGTCTGCATGGGAAATTTGTTTCCCAGGGCGATGTGCCAGAGTATAGGAGTAGGCTGCTAGGAACTCTGACCATCTAGTCATCCATGGGGACAGAATATTTGGTGTGGGCTTGTTTTCCGCCAAAATTCCTAGTAGCGGTTTTTGGTCCATTACGATTTGAAATGTTCTTCCATATAGGTACTTGCACTCTCCCCCTATTTGTTGGAGGGCTGCTACAAAATCAGCGATGGTCTCACCTTCTCTCTGGTCTCTTCGGTAAAACTCGTGCCGCTTGATAAGGTTTGACACCATCGGAGCGTAGTGAGCCTTAAGCATTCGTTGGAGTTCTGGCCACGTCAATTGTTTTACATCTCGGGGCTTCGCTAGAGTCTTGGCCATCTTGAAGACTGTGGGTCCGCAGTGTGTCAAGAACACAGCCCTCTTACGCTGATCTGAGATCTCTTCCATCTCATTGCTTTCCAAATACATCTGGAAACGGTCTACATAGGATTCCCAATCCTCTTCGTTGGGATTGAAAGGTGCGGGCAGTGCGTTGTTTCCAGCCATTGTGTTTTTGTCTGGATTTATTTATCGCCACGTGCTCGGTCTCACATTTAGGACGATCCCATCCTCGTCGCCAGTGTTCCGTCCGGAAAAACGCGAGGTAGACCAGGTTCCAACAACAAGTCTTTATTTCCTTAACACAGTAAGAAAACGGAACATTGGCTCAAGCCACGACAGCCCTTTTATACCTTTCTGTCTGCCAGCTTGTAGCCAATGACAATCATTTGATTTTGCCACCTTTGGTGGCTTCGAGGATTGGTTCCTATTGAATCAATCCCATTTGGTTTTTGTTAACCAATCAGAATGAGGTATTTGGAGTCTACTATTATTTAAACAGAACATATACTAACTAGTTCCTGGGGAAAATATATGTAGTTGCTAAGAGTCATCAACTTGATGGCATATAATCGTAATTAGCAACACTTGACAGACAGATTTTAATCTTATATGCATTTAAAGACACCCAGATTATGCCCACAACTTCTACATTTTACAGTAGCAAGTTCTACATCCATTGTTCTTCTTTCTTCTTCTGGTCATTATTTCCAGTTATCTGATGCTTACAAGAAATAAAACCCAGGAAACTACAGCAAAAGGCTTGTTAATTAACCAACCAGTTGGCCTGTTTATAACATCAGTTAATATTCATAAAGTAGCTTTGCTGGTCAGCAAGATGAGATTTTACCAAAAATCTTATTGTATATGCAATATGTTCCAAATGAGATTCAATTGGTATTTGTGGGTATACAACTTACAATAACACGATGTAGGAAGAAGCCCAGCCATCATCCCCTGAAGCACCCAACTTGCTGCTGCATTTCAATTCTAGTAGTTGTAAAAGAACCATCATTTAACTTTCTTGCCTCACCATCTTCAATCCATGATGTAGATAAAATGGCTCTTGATTCATTAGTAAATATAAACAGGAGGATGGCATGAGAAATAACAGCTTGAAATATATCTATTTCTTTAAGTGCTCTGATTTTACAGGCTTGCCATTCACCTATAGCCTTGAGTAGCCAATAAAATATTGATCATTATAAATACTATGAATTCAGAAATCAATTATTCTAGCCTGCCAAGTTTTGATAATCCCTGAATTTGAAAATCTCAGGCAGGAAGCATAAGGCCCCAATACACCACCATTATCCTTCTCACATTTGTCTGATAGTGGATTAATTTTACTTGATGTAAAGGCCCTGTCACACTGCCCAACGGATGCAAAATGGACACAACGGACAAGAAAAATGTTCCATCCGTTGTTATCCGCTCTCAGAAGGGGCAAAAATTTGTATAACCGGAGCGGATAACACGGACGCAGGGAGGACGCAGGGCAGATGGAAAGCGGATGCGGAACGGAAGCCCAGCGGATGGAAGCGGATGGGAGCAGATGGCACATCTGCAAGGCTTCCGGGGGACCTCAGCAAAGCGGATGCGGAATGGATACAGCGGATGCAGAGCAGATTCACAGTGGATGAAGCGGATGCACAGCGGATGCACAGCGGATGCACAGCGGAAGCCTAGCGGATGCTGAGCGTTAATTGCGCATGTGGGGAGGATGCATTGCGTCAGCCCCGCAGATATAACGGAAGCAGCTCGGAAGCAGGTCACCATTCAGAGGAAAGACCTGCTTCCAGACACATCAACTGCCTTGCCTGTCCTGTCTGCATGTCTGCCTGCAAGCCTTGCTGCCAGCCTCCCTGCCTGCCTTGCTGTCTGCCTGCCTGCAAGCCTTGCTGCCAGCCTCCCTGCCAGCCTTGGTGCCTGCCTGCCTGCCAGTCTTGCTGCCAGCCAGCCTGCCTGCCAGCCTTGCTGCCTGCCTGCCAGCCTTGGTTCATGCCTGCCTGCCAGGCTTGGTGCCTGCCTGCCTGCCAGCCTTACTGCAAGCCTTGGCGCCTGCCTTCCTGCCAGCCTTGGTGAATGCCTGCCTGCCAGCCTGCCTGCCAGCCTGCCTGCCAGCCTTGGTGCCTGCCTGCCTGCCAGCCTGCCTGCCTGCCAGCCTTCCTGCCAGCCTTGGTTCCTGCCAGCCTCCCTGCCAGCCAGCAACCCCACAACCATGCTGAAGAACAGCAAGCCTCAGCCATCTGCTGCGAGCCTTTGCAAGAGAGACAGGGCTACCATCCTGCCCCCTGGCTCTCACTCTGGTTCTGCTGGGGCTTCTGCAGCACGGGCTCGCTCTTCTGGGGCTGGGGGTTCTGCTGCTTCTGGAGGAGCTAATGACAAGCACTCCAGCACCAGCCACCTCCACAGCACCTGCACCCTTCACCCCTGAGACAGAGCGACCAAGAGGAGTGCCAGAGACTCATTTTTGTCTTATAGCTTGTTGTTAATAAAGTCTATTTTTGATTCACACACTTGCTTCATTTCTTTTTTTTAATAAAGTCTTGCTGGAAATTTTTAGAAATGGTTTAAGCCTTTGCATGCTTGTGGGATGGGTTAAGATAGCAGTGGGATGGGTTGAGAAAGCTGTGGAATGGGCAGGGATACCTTTGGGATGGGTAATAGCTGTGGGATAGATAAACCTCCAGTACAAGCATAGTGGGACTGTATGGTCCACCCTCCCAGGTGCCACACCTATGGCCCTTTATTATCAATAACAATTTAATCATTGATCCACACGTTTCAACATAAACACAACTCTTTATTAAATGCCCTGTTCATTGTCAGGCCACTCAACATACATGGCACAATCTCGTCAGTGTGATGAGACAGGCTCAAGGAAGCATCCATTAAGCATCTATCATCCTGCTTTGCCACTCCACTGCTCCAGCTGGGGAGTTGCCCCAGTGTTTCAGGAGGTTGCACTGCTTCTTCCCTTCACATGAGGCTCTGTTGGGGCCTTGCACATCCACAGTGTCTATCAGGTTTCGCCCTTGCCTCCATTCCCCAGGCTCCATGTCCCCATTGCCTTGTTGGAGGTCCACGAGCCTTTTGTGCAAGACTGGGTAGCGGGTGCACATGAGATTGTGCAGGATGCAGCAAGCTTCCATGATCCTCCTCATGGTCTCTGGGCGATGCTGCATGGTGGTGAGAAGTACCTGGAACCTGTTGGCCAGGATGCCAAAGGCATTCTCCACCACCCGCCTTTCCCTGGACAGCCTTTAGTTGAAGATCCTCTCTTCACGGGTGAGGTATTTGGAGGTGTAGGGCTTCATGAGGTAGGTTGAGAGGGAGAAGGCGTCATCCCCTACGATGAAGTAGGGCACATCTTGCGTGTCGTTGGGCAGGGGGTCTGGATCTGGGAAGCCCACGATGAGGTTGCGTTCCAGCCTACCCTTGAGGTCACTTGCATTGTATACCTGGGCATCTGAAGCTGACCCGTTGCCTGAAGCATCGATGTACATGAACTTGTAGTCAGCATCGACCATGGCAAAGAGGATGATGCTGAAGAAGCCCTTGTAGTTGAAATAAGTGGACCCTGACTTGGCTGGCACTTTGCAGGCCACGTGCTTGCCATCGATGGCTCCAACGGTGTGGGGGAAGTTCCACCTCTGATACCACTGCTCTGCAACTTTCTTCCATCCTTCTTCAGTGGAGGGGCACTGGAGGAGCTCCTCCTTGTATTCTTCGATGATGGCCTGCACCACTTCTCTGACCACAATGCTGATGGTGTTGTGTGGCACCCTCCAGCCGTGCTGCATGCTGCTGTAGGTGGTCCCTGAGGCCAGGTGGCGCAGAGTGAGTGCCAGCTTGAGCCCAGGGTCCAGGCTGGGCCGGAGGTTGGTGTTTGCCTTAGTCAACCTGGGTCTCAGCCGCTGCACAACTTCGTCAAACATGGCTGGAGGCATCCTCATGAAATTCTGGAATGCACGAGTGTCTTCGTTCCTGAGCTCCACCATCAGCTTCTTGTACAGTCCGTCCTCTGCTCTTCTGATGAACCATCTTCATACCCAGACGCTTCTTGGCTGCCCCTTTTTCTTCCCGTAGTAGAGTTCACAGAGCCTGTAGATGGCTTCGCACTGTTGCAGAAGGATGGTGGCTGCCAAAAGGACTGTGTTACGATCCACGGTGGACATGACTGGATGCTGTGGAAGAGGAAGAGGCAGATGAAGGCTGCAGAGGTCTGCAGCAGGGCTGCTATTCTGAAAGTGAGATCCAGATGTGTTGCTCCCCCTTTTTATAGGCAGTATAGGTGTCCCTTTGCATCCTCTAGGCATCCTCTAGGCATCCTCTAGACATCCTTAATATCCGAGATATGTCCCCTCTGCAGATGTTTTTTCCATTTTAAATGCTTTGTTTCCGCTAGGCATCCATTCTGCGTCCGTTCCGCTTCCTCCCTGCGTCCGAGCAGATGGAGTTGCGTGGATGCACAGCGGATGCCTAGCGGATATAGCAGATGCGTAACGGATGCAGAACGGACGAATTGGATACATTTTCCACGCAAAAGTTTTGAGCAGCTCAAAACTTTCTGAGCAGATAAAACATCAATAAACGGATGCTGGATGGATAGAGAGGTAGCAAAACGGAGGCAGTGAGTACATCACGTTAACCAATGGATGGCAAGCTTTTTTGTCTGTTTTACATCCTCTTTGCATCCGTTGGTGCAGTGTGACAGGGGCTTAACTACGTTGCATTGTTGGATTCAAGGAAGCAATCTATTGAATTCAGACAACAAGAACCATGGATTAAATCAGATGGAAATAAGAAAGTTATAATGCATATTTTTGAGTTGTCTTTTAACTCACCATCACTGATTCACTGTTGTGGATTCTCCCTCCTTCATAAAACATAGTTATGTAACTATACAAGGCTACCTAAAATTCTTTTATGTTGGCCTCTTTTTCTTCAGCAGTCATTAGATGTTCATAATAAAGTATGTTTCATGAAGCCTCTTGGTTGTATCTGATTAACACACATATCAAAACCTGATAAAAACAGGGAATAGCTGAGAATGGAAAACTAACTACCTTCTCATTATGGGCTTTTTCTTCCACTCTGGCTGAGTCATATTGGGAAAGCTATTTACAATGAATACACTTTCTTGTATTCAGCTTATCATTAAGGCACTTTTGGGCATAAAAGATTTCTCCAGTGGCACATGAAACAGAAAGCAGTCCTTCGGGTTCAATAGTACATAATAATACTCTGTCTGTGAAAAATTCACAGCATAGGACAGCAATCAGAGCATTAATCTGGTCTAAATGTTTCTTGACTGTTAATGCCTTATTGCAACCCAGTCTACCCTAACCTTTTATTTTTCCCATTGTTTGACTTAGATCGACTACCAGGAAACGGAACATTAGCAGTTTTGCCTCTTTTGAAATCATCAGACATTTATGGATAGATCTTTTTATGGAATTCAAACTCTTTAGTGGGAATTGTATTCATGGAGCATTACGTTTTAGATGGGTATAACTTTAGGCCCTATCCAGGTCTTGGTGCTTAGCAGTATGACATAAAGGGTTGTTTAAAATCTATCAAAATCACATAGAGTCTATCTTCCAATAAACTGTTAGAGAAAGAGAGAAAGGTGTTATGTCATGTCTCCTTGTATGCAGTTTTACATGTTATTCAACTGAATATTTAATCTTGCCTCCATCTTCCTTCTGTGGATGAAGATTCTTGGAAATGTAATCCCAACCCTTCTGCTAGTTGAGACATCTGCTTCATTTTTCTGCCTAATGAGGTGAGGGGAAAGCAATCTGTAATAGTCCATTTATTGCTGAATCACAAATTTCTTTACCTCAGATTGGGTAAAATTGCTGGGAATTATAATTTGGCAACACATGGAGCACCTCATTTGCTTTTCCACAAAATATGTTTCAAGTTTGTCAACAAGGACTGTCTAAAGCAGGGGTGTCAAATTCAAAGGCCCAGGGATCGGATCTGGCCCACAGGGTTGTTAAATCTGGCCCACAGGGCTGCCTTGGAAACGGCAAAGGACCTGTTCGCTGTGCCTCTGCTGGCAAAAATGGAGCTTGGGGGGATTGTATATGGCCTTCCTGAGCTCCATTTTCTCTGCCAGAAGGTTTCAGGAGGCCATCACAACTGGAAATGGAGCTCACAAGGGACACAGGTTGCACTCCCAAGCTCATTTTCACTGACAGAGAGTTGCAGGAGGCCGTCGGAACCAAAAAAACAGATGTTGGAGAAGTTTTTGCTGGCAGAGTACTTGGGCCACAACAGAAGCCCCCAACACAAGTTGGCCACTCCCACCTGACCACGCCCACCTCAGTCCCCCAAGGTCAAACACAATTTTGATGAGGCCCTCAATGAAATTGAGTTTGACACCCCTGGTCTAAAGCTAGACATGACTTCAGTTGTAGGATTTGTTGTATTTTGTTTATTATGTAGGTAGCATAATTCAGGTTAAGGAAAGAATTTTCTTCCTCTGCACACCCCTAAATTCTTTGAACAGATGATGATGATGATGATGATGATGATGATGATGATGATGATGATGATGATGATGATG
>BLBF01000048.1:1890063-1918317 GCA_015471245.1 Laticauda colubrina
TGATGATGATGATGATGATGATGATGATGATGATGATGATGATGATGGAAGAAATTGCCTATTAGCATAAATAGAGGTTGCTCTTTAAATGCAAAAGGTTTTCAGAAATGGAGTTGATTGGTTGATTTCTTTGTTTCTTTTGGGAGGGCCATGATGGGGAACAGAAAAATTAACTAAATTAGTTACCTTAATACAATTAATGTCATAGTTGGTTTAGTTCCGGGGGGGGGGGGGGCAATATGGAAAACTGAAGTTTAAGTAGCACAGGCTTCTGAACTGGTAAGAAAAGATGCAACATGATGTAAATTTATAAATGGTAAAATTGCGTCATGTATTATGATATCATTAAGTCTTCCCAGAATAATTATGTCAAGTAGATAAATCCAAGCTCATATATCATTTAATAAAATATTATTTAGTAACTTGCTTGTGAATGTGTGGATTACTTACATAGAAAAGCATTTCAGATACAACAATCTAATGAAAAAGCTCTTTTCAAAAACTCTTTTCAGGAGTTATTTTATATATAAGAAGACAGGCAAATTGGTTTTTTACTTTAACATAGTTTACTCTACAGACTCCAGTAGACCTACTGATATAAGAAAATCAACCTGGGATTCTTTTTATACTTAGAATATCCCAAAGGTGTTTTTTCAAGAGGCAACTGGAATTTCTGATTTTTCTTTGAATATATTTTGCTACCTATCCAAGAAGCTTCTTGGATAAGAAGTGAAATGTCTTCAAAGAAAAAACAGAAAGTTGAGTTGCCTCTTGAATAAATACCTTTGGGGTAACCATGACCTGGATGACTGAGAATCTCCATAGACATACTATGAATGTTTCTTCTGGATTGCTAGATGTTATATTTGTTAAATGATTAATAAATATATGTGAACTCATATGCAGTCTGATCTAATACTGTCAGGCCACAATTCATAAACCACTATCACTTGCCATTCTGATCCATTGAACAATGGAGCAATTTTGGACTATCATTCTCATTCTAGGCTGAATTTTACAGAATATCTCACATCCCCTGCAGCAAAAATTATTATTATTATTATTATTATTATTATTATTATTATTATTATTATTTGTCTGATGCTTGATTCTAACTACTATGGATTAGTCTAGTTGTTTTGTAGAGAAGTTCATTTATACAATGACTATACACTCTTTAAAATCTTGATATTAATAATGAGACCAAACCCTAGTGCCTAGATGGATCCTTTGTTCAACTAACATCATTTTAAGTTTTATCAAACAAGAAAGAGTACCTGTGAGAAGGCATAGCAGACAAATGATTATATATACGTATGGCACTATCATACTGCAAATACTGTAACTTACATATGTGTCAGATACCAAGACACAAGTACATAATGTACAATAACAATGTTAAAAAGATGTCATCATTTTGAACATCATGATTTACTAGATGAAAATATCCAAGTTGGATGCTAGGAAAGGTCTGCTAGTTTTTGGATTGGTTTGTTTTTTGTACATTGCTTCTATTGATTGTACTGGCCATCTTGACTTCAAACAAACCAAGTGGATCCCCCTGCCAGACAGTGTAAAGAAGACATATTTTTTTCACATAAGGTACATTTCGATAAAAACAGCCCATGGATAGTCAGAAAACCTAAGAAACAAATGGTGATGAAAGCATTTAAAATGCCCAATCAAATGGAGATGTCTCTAGGTGGCACCGCTAAGGTTACATTTGCTGTTGCTTCAGAAAAAGAGATTTTAGAACCAGATAGTTGGCTGATAATACTGGATATTGGTACACTGGAAATTCACATGGCAATAAAAGAGGTGATAAGCATAACCTCTGAACTCCACTCAGCCTAGCCCTCCTCAACCCTATCTTAGGCTTACATTAAATTATTTTCTTCATTTAGCAGTCCCCCTGCTTGCTTTGTGCTAAGCGTGGCATCCATGCCTCTAAGGATAAAACTGCAATTATTGTTTCTTATCCTTCTGTATTGATTCAGTTTCATAGCACAAACAGTTGTGAGATTATGTTATTTGGATCAATGCTATGTTGTTTTGTGGTGGAATTCTCCCAACAGCAGAAAATTCTGCTCACAACAACTCGTCCAGATGACTCTCTCTGTTTAGCCAGGAGCCAAAGCTCTTCTTATGCTGACCAAGATACACATACACACACACACACACAAATTGAGAAAGAGAACCATAATTCATCCTGAAATACAAAAGTCAAAGTATTGCAGAGTGAGAGATTAATCTTATTCACATTTATTCCAATGTACCATATTCTTACCAGAAAAATAGACTTCCAAGCAATTATTGTTGAAATGAGGAAAACATCTTACATTCTTCATATCTCATGGCAAATTATGCAATGACATGTCTGGAAGAAAGATGGAACAGAAGGAGAAATCTGCTCTTGTTTGGGATTCCTTCTCCTTCATTTTCTTTTGGTCCTCCCCTTCTTCCTTTTCCTTCCCACTCCTAGAAGGTTCCCTACTCCTTCCCACTTCCCACTCCTAGAATTCTAGGAGGTGACAGCAAAAAGCTGATTGGTAGAGCTGTTTATATTAGTTCATGTCATCACAGCAGCATCACATGATGCATCAGGACTTTTTTCCCTTTCGTTAAACCGTGCATGGGTGTAGCCAGTGTGTGACGCATCTGGCCCAGGGCTGGGAGCTTGACAGCCCTGCTTTAGTTCATCTTCTATTATTAATAAATATCATATCTAACATGACCACGGAAGAAAGGTTCAAAGTACTGTTTTGGATAATGTTTCCAAGTGAAATCTGTTGCTTGGATCAACATCTCATTCTTAATTTCTGACACACTGGGCGACATCTCTCTGAACTGAGCTGAACTCTGGCATAAAAAAGTCCCCACCAGGTTGAAAGAGGCTTTTCTTCCATCAGGATTCCATTATGTCCATGTTAAGAAACTGCTATCAAGAACCTTCTACTTTAGCATAATAATGAAAGGCAATCTTTGTACACCATCCAAATGAAAGCTACCTTTGTTCAAGTAATCCTTGACTTACAACAGTTCATTTACTTCAAAGTTACAATGGCACTTATGGCCACTTATGACTTATGGCCACTTTTCACAGTTACAACCTTCCCCACAATCCTGTTGTCAAGATTCCAATTAATGACCCAAACAAATCAGAACTTTTGAGACTTGAATCCACCTCAAAGGACTTCTTTACTGATGAGTACATCATATCGGAAAGGAAGGATATAATATAAAGGAAAACCAATTCTAATTCCCACAGTTAAAGTATAATTAAAAGAAGAAATAAACCCTTCCCCAAGGGTCATAGATCACATTGGTCAATTGGGTCAATTGGTGGGCTCTCTGGGTACTCCTTCCTCGACCTTATCCGTTCTCCATGAAGATGAACTTGGTTTCCATGAGAAAGTTCTTCATTGTTTCTCCCCCCCTTCCACTTCAGCATGGCAACTGAGGAACAGTAAAATAGCTTCTGCCAAGTTCGGTTCGAAGTTAACACATGTCATCAAAATTCGGATGCTTGGCAACTGGTTCATATTTATGACTCTTGCAGTGTCCCAAGGTCATGTAATCAACTTTTGTGATCTTTTGACAAGCAAAGTCAATGGGAAAATCAGATTCACTTAAATCTGGATTACTAACTTATCGACTGCAGGGATTCACTTAATAAAACTGTAGCAACAAAGTTTGTAAAATGGGGTAAAACTCACTTAACAAAACTCACTTCACAACAGACATTTTGGGCCCCATTGTGGTCATAAATCGAGGACTACCTTTACTTCAAAATGAGTATGCTTGCTTTAAATCATGGAGAGGCAAGATTTTCAGGTATTTTATTGTTCTAAAGTTTTGGTAATAATGCCAATAAAATGGATGGGAGATTTTGGGAAGAAGCGTAGGAAAATGGGGCAGCTGCATGCATTTACTTTCTCTCAAGGACTTCAATGTTCTTATCATGGCAGGAAAAGTGACTGTAAATTTTCCTCAATAGAAAATGCATTATAGCATAAAAACTAGCAAACTATGGAAGAATGACAGTCCCATAGTTTTAACAGCATGCAGACTTTATGCACCTAGAACAAGGTATCAGGGTTTCAACTCAAAGACAAGCTAATCAAAAATTCAATGCAAGATGTTGCTGGGATTCTTGACTGGCCTTGTGGAAGAAGAAAACTATTTTAGCTACATTCAGAGCCAGCAAGAACAATAGCTATCCAATGGAAAATATTTATTCAGCATGGGATTGAGAAATTTCCCTTGTAAAAATATAATTTTAGGAGACAGTGCAAGAATATATTTCTACACCTTTGTTCTAAGCTTTGTATAGTTCTACCATCAGCATACGAGAAACTTCAAATCTCTAATTAATTTTCACAAAAAAATCATCATATTGCCTCAAAGATGCTTTTTCAACTGGTTTTTTCTTTTCACTACCATCCAGTCAGAGCTGAAGAAGCTTCTTGGATGAGAAGCAAAACGTCTTCAAAAAAAAAAAAATCCAGTTGCCTCTTGAAAATGCACCTTTGGGACAACCACGACATGGAAGGCTGAGAATCTCCATAGATAAATCATCATATTATTGTACATGGTATTTGGAAGTTCTGGCTACCAACTTGATTTCTGGATACTTGCTCCCTTCTATCCCTTGTATATGTATTGGAGAATTACTTAGAAGGAGACATGAAATCTATGTGCTTTTTGGTTCTGTTCCATGTTTCTTCAAAGCCATGCAGCATCAAAACACACAAAAGAAACATCTGGCAGTTCCAATTCCAGATGTTTACAGTATAGAAGAAACCAGAGAGCTGCTGGTGGTTGAAGCAAACTCAGTTCCATACTGAAATGAGACAACTGTATATCATAGACAAGCTCAACAACACTCAGAAAAGAAAAAGAAAATTATCTGAGCAGTCAAGTCATCATGGTTTGTTACATAGATCAGAGGTGTTTAAATTTGGCCATGGGACCAGCCTGGAAATTTGGCCATGGGGCCAGCCTGGAAAGGACAGGTTGCTGTCTTGACTTTCTGCCCTGGCGAGGGGAGAACTACAATGCTGATTCGGCCCTCAAAGAAATCCAGCTTGATACCCCTGACATAGATCTTGGGTTTGTAGTTGAGACTAAATCTGGTACAATTCAGGCTTCTGTATTTTCCCCATTGTCATTCTTAGTACAGTTAGAAAGTTATTAATATCATCACCACGTTTAATCAGAACTTACCCAAACCAGCTAAGCTAAACATATAAAACTATATCACTGAAATCTATCAATTCCACAGGATGAGCATATGGGAAAAGTACATATTTAAGGATGGTTCTCCTTATCATAATGAATGTGTACTGTAGTAATAACTTAAAAGTTGATGCAGATTCAGGACCCAAAAGGGAAAAATAGAAAGGACTGATGATTTTTTAAAAAAATATTATTTTAATTGAAAAATAATAGTTATCAGTTTTCTTATGTTTCTTTTTAAAGAAATGGAAAAGGAGAAATTTTAGGTTATCTACAGTTTCCCAGTTCCTATCTACTACTTAAATTTTTTTTAAATTAGTAATAAAGAACAGAACCATATGATCACTCATCTCTTTGAATCAACTTTCTTCTTCAATTTGCAAAACAACTGTGACCAGTATCCCAAACGTGCTTTTTTCAAGAGTCAACAGGACTTTTTTGTTTTTCTTTGAAGATATTTTACTTTTCATCCAAGAAGTTTTTTTTAGCTCAGAGCTTCTTGGATGAGAAGCAAAATGTCTTCAAAGAAAAAACAGGGAGTCCAGTTGCCTCTTGTAAAAAATCACTTTTGGGGCAACCATGACATGCATGACTGAGAATCTTCATAAACTGTGACCAGTATGTAATGCTGCTATAGATTACACAAAAACTGAAATGGGTGACAAATTGTTCTGGTTGTGTTAGATTAAATGTTATTACAAAATTTTGCAAATCATTCAACTTTTACATTTTGTATAATTTGTCTTTTAAAAAGCATGTTTCAATCAGAAGTGATTGTGATTCTTTTAATTTAATAATGACAAATTTTGTGATATTTCTTATCATTTTTGTTAGTTGACTTGTTCATCAGTTAGATTGCTAAAGATTTTTAATTCCCTGTGATATTGTGGAGTTCATTAAAAGCATCTGTGAGAGAGAACTTATATGAGATATCAAAAAGAGAATATAACAAAGAGTCTGAAAGCTAATCAATAGGGAGAAAAGAATTAGTTCTGATTTGGAATGTAAAAAATAACCTCCAACCTTTCTTTGTGATCCTAGCAGACAACAAGAAGACAGCGAACGATCAATTTTTGTGCGGTTAAAAGAGGGAGGCTACAGGCTAAAAGAGAACATTCTGTTCCATTTATACGTGAGCACATCACCTTGTGGAGATGCACGCCTCAATTCCCCCTATGAAATAACATCTGACTGTAAGACCTGTATTTCTATAATTTTGTTCTCCATTTTTCTATCTTTATCATGTGGACAGCCACTTCTGTCTTCTGCCAACATTTTTGTTCTGTAAGTAGGCATCACTTATGAAAATAATGTAACTTGACTTCTCTCACTGGGGTAGACATAGGCGTTTGATTCACCCCCATTGTTAATACCATATATGGTTTGTTTATACCATATAAATATGTTCTTATATAAATAAGAATAAACATAATAGATTGGCTTCACACATTGTATTAGCTGGCTTTCCCTTGGCAAATTAAGCCAAAAGTCAAATGAATTACACTCTGCTTTAGCACAGTGTACAAACATAACATAAGATTAGTTGTGAAACTGGGAAACAGACTCTAGAAAGGAAAATCTATTTTGCTGGCTGCACCTTCAAGTTAGTTCCTCAGAATTGGAATGAACTATGGCTATGTTTAATCAGCTACGTCCTTAATTTAGATCCGAAATTATGATTTAAATTAAATCTCAGATTTTTGGGGGGTTAGAAAAAGCATCTATATTACTGTTATCCAAAATTAACACTAAATAAGATAACTTGATGGTGAAACACTTTTATTAAATAAAAATTATTGTGATTAGTAAAGCTTATGCAAATTCATATGGAAAACCACAACTTTTGTAGCAATCTGGATTTGTATAGTTAAAGATTTTAAAAGTAATATTCTGGGACCTCTAGGATATAGTTCACATCCTTGACCTTGCCCCAAAGTGAAATCAGGTTTTCATTCCACTCAGTGAAGCCATCTTTACCATGCAGATTTCACTAACAACATTTAAAACTTACATTTGCATATTTTCCTTTGGCAAGCCATTTTCTTTGTAATTTGCTTTTATGGAGATATGCTTTACATTCATGAGTCCTCTGAATTGTCTGTGGCTAGTTAATGGAAGCTTTGCTTTCTTAGTTTAAAACGATTCCTTCCTTTTGTGAAGCAGTGATTTAAAGGCATCATCCAGTAAATTAGAATATGTTAATGTACCATCTCAATATTTCAATGACACATTTAAAATCCCTCCAGATAATCAAGGATCCTCCCTATAATTTTAGTCATGAGGTGAAATATATATAGATTATATTGTTTCAAGAAACTAGGGCACAAGTTTCTGAGGGCCATTTCTTTTGATAATGGACCTGAAAAAGTTTGATGTGTTACATAAGTCTGTTCCCCCATTCACTTTTTGGGATGAGCTCTATGTTCTTCATGTTCGTGTGTTATGGACATCTGTCCAGTCCATATGTTTTGGACAGTCTGACCATGGGTTGTAACTTTTTTAATCTCAACCATAGTTTTAACTGGCATATTGAGCATCCTAGACCAAACTAAATCCAAAACCACTTAGGAATTTCTAGACATTTAGCATTCAGATGGATTAGCCATAGAGAGAAACCACATTTATGCACCATTCAAAATGGACAATAAGAAGCTAAGGAGGAAACAAAAAGATCAGAATGCATTCTCCAGCAACCAACACAACAAATAAGCAGCGGTTAACACCAGGCAAACAATCAAGTGCGGGAAACAATACCTTAATCAATCAACCATCAACTACCAAGGAGGAAACCACACCCCCACAAACACCGGCAGGGCAAGCTACTGTGCTACAATATACAGTAGAAATAGAGAGTGAATTCCACACTCCCATGCACTGATGTTATTTAGCCAAGTAATGAAATGTCTGCATACAAATAACCAAGCTCAGAAAGCATCAGCTTATGGTGGGATTCAGCCAGTTTGTACCACTTCAGGAGAATCAGTTGTTATGTTTTTGAGCAGTTTAATGAACTGGTTGTTGGAAGAAATCATTAGGGCAGAGAACCAGTTGTTAAATTAATTGAATCCCACCATTGCATCAGCTCCACTATAGGATTCATCATTCCCCAACACTGCTTTAATTCTTTCAAAAAAGAAAGGGAGGGAAGGGGGGAGGGGGCGGAAAAAAAGAAATAGCAATAGCACTTAGACTTATATACAGCTTCATGGTACTTTACAGAGTTTGTTTACATAGTCAACATATTGCCCCAACAATCTGGTTTCTCATTTTACCTCAGAAAGATGAAAGGCTTAGTCAACTTTGAGCTGGTAAGAATCAAATTGCTGGCAGTCAGTATAATAGCCTGCAATACTGCATTTTAACAATTCTGCTATCACAGCTCCTGAAGGAGGGAGGGAGGGAGGGAGGGAGGGAGGGAGGGAGGGAGGAAGGAAGGAAGGAAGGAAGGAAGGAAGGAAGGAAGGAAGGAAGGAAGGAAGGAAGGAAGGAAGGAAGGAAGGAAAGAAGGAAGGAAGGAAGGAAGGAAGGAAGGAAGGAAGGAAGGAAGGAAAATTGCATTTTTAGTCATTCTATTTTCTTTTTGCTTTTTTATTCCTTCCTTTGTCACTTATTTATTTATTATTTTTAATTTATTTATTGAATTTATTCTAGCCTTCCCCACTGAAAAAATAAGGGAAAAAATCATCCTACTCTATATATCTTTCATTTTATCTCTTACACATTCCCAATATATGGACAGAACAAGACTGCAGACCATGGAGACTATGTTGTTAGTAGTGGTAGTTATGATAATAGGAATAGCAAATTTTTAGGCTTTTCGTTGCTTTTTTGGGAAAAAATAGTTTTAGTTAAATGCATCAAGAAGTTTATTCTGGTCTACCTGTTTTTCATTTTCTTTGTTCTCAATCCATTTTTCTTCCATTGTCTGCAACATTTGCTGACCTTAGACAGGTTGGCAAAGAAAATGAATGTAAACCTGCCCTAGGCTGTTTCTCCTCTCTTCCCCGGGTGGCTTTTCTATCTTTTTGCTAACATGTTGTATTGCCTTGTACCATTGACTTCCTGATAGCCCAACTCCTGTTTTATCCCACAGTCCCGTTAGGTCTGAAACACACCATTTCTTCTTCACGGCATGAAGCCTTCCTCCTGGTTGTCTATTAACCTACAGCTGTGCCAAAGTTGTGATATAGACACATTCTCTGGTACTTCCATCTCAGCAAGATCAGCATGCAGCACTGGCAGCTGGGTCATTGGGTTCATGCATAATCTAGGAGTAAGAAACAGATGCATCATTTCTCTTCCCCCAATAAGAATTCAGGAAAAAGATCAATTACCCCGCCATCTTTAGAAGAAGAATATAAATCAAGAATGGGCAAGAGTTGTCCTTCTCCCACCCATTTCCAGGTCTAATACCAGAATACAAATATTTTAACCCAACCTATCCAGGGACTGGGGATGATCAGAATTGTTCCTAGTAAGATTAGGAATAATTGAATGATTCTGAATGTGAATAATTATGTCTTCCTTAAAATCAATAGCTGAAAAAGCAGCTCTGCTGTATCTAGGTGTCTACGTTATCAGTAAACTTGCGTATAGTCTCAAACTTTAGATTCTGTGGTTAAATTGCTTCAGAAAAGATAGATTATTTGCAATGAAGGGTCATTTTAACTGTAATTCTTTAACATCCCCTTTTCCATGCTCCTATTCCTGTACAGTGCACTGATTTTATATGCTCATTCCAAGAAGTGGTAGAGAATAAGGAAGAGAAAATGGAGATGGGGACTCTTGGACATCTCCTGTAGTAACTAATGGAAACCTAGTGTTTTGAAATATAATTTAGTCATCTTTCTAGTTTTTTAATAACAAAAACTGATAAAAAAATATGCTCCCAAAGTATAAAGCAAAATAACACTGATTTCTCCTGAGCCATTAATCCCTAACTGGTTCTAATATAGATGTTCCTTTGGAATCCCAAGCCATTCCAAAATGTTGAATATGAAATTATTATCCTAGAAGACAAAAATAACAACTTAATAGGTTATGATGAGTTTACTGCAAATAGCAGCATTGACTTCCTGATAGCCTTATTCCTGCTTTATCCCACAGTCCCATTGGTCAGTGCAAAGTTCATCGCTTAAGAAATAGAAATGAAACACAAAGGCATAAAATGAGGGATCCTGGCTTGGAAATAATACTTGAATAACACTACAATTTGAATGTGAATCAGCAGAGTACCTGTTAAAACAGCAAATATAATCTTAATTTCATCAACAAAAGTGTCATTTCCAAATCAAGAGAAATAATAATTCTACTTGTGTGTGATCTGACTAAACCCACACCCCAAATGTTATATTCAATTCTGGGCAGGTATCATACTTTTAAGAATATGATACAAAAATAGGTTCAAAGAAGGACAACATGAATGGTTAAGAGAAATTGTCTTCCTGTTAAGGGAAATTAAAAGAATTGGGAATGTGTGGTTATGGGAGGTAAATATTGAGTTTTCTTTTTTCATTAATTTAGTAAATTGCTATTCCATCTTTCCTTAAGAAGTTCAAGACAGCATAGATAGCATCCCTTCTACCAAAACTAACCCTGTGAATTAGGCATATAGGACTGGCCCAAAGACACCCAGGAAGTTTCTGTGGTTATGGGGAGACTAGAATCCAGCCTAGCTCCAGTCTAGTTCTTGATTTTCAGATATATCATCTAAAAAAATGGTCCCCAATCTTTTTGTTACTGGGGTCTGGTTTTGTGGAAAACAATGTGTCCACAGAATCAGGAGATATGTGCTTTTGGTTTCATTTGCTCTTTCACTCCTCCAGTTGTGTGGCCCAGTTCTTAATAGGCCATTGATGGGTACAGTCCATAGGATGTATCTCATAAAAATAGGCCAAAAATCCAGACCACTGGATATGGACTACAATAACAGGAAACATATTCCAGCCAAATGCTCTTAAGAGCATCTTAGCAATAAAACCAGTTTCCCAGAGAGATGGTGAGTAGGCTGGACAAACTATTCTCTAGTTGCTTTAATTTGGTTGCCTAAACTGTATATAGGGTGTTAGGTTTTGTATTTGGGAATTCTGGGAGTTGGAGTCCACGCATATTGAAGTTGCTGGGGTTGAGTAATATTGATCTAAATGGCTCCCCTGAGGTTATTCTGCAATTAGTTTTAGTTATTGTCTTCTGCTTCTATAGTACCTGTAAAAGATGCTTCTTTAATAACAGCAGTTATTTTTTATTTTATCTGCTTGGTATTTGACATGTGCAGATAGTCCTTGACTTAAAACTATTCATTAAGTGAAATCAAAGTTAAAATAGCATTGAAAAATGTGATTCATGACCATTTTCATACTTATGACCATTGTAGCATTCCCATGGTCACATGATCAAAATTCAGGCACTTGGCAATTGGCATGGATATATTCCAGAGTCATGTGATCACCTTTTGTGAATTTCAATTGGAAAGCAAAATTCTCTTAATATCCATGCTATTAACAAACTGTAGTGATTCATTTTACAACTATGGCAAGAAAGTTCGTAGAATGGGGCAAAATTCACATAAGAACTATCTTGTTTAGCAGTGGAAATTTTGGACTCTGTTGTGATCGTAAGTCAAGGATTACCTATATTTGTTTTTATTCCATTCTATTTTCCACTATGAGGTGACTAAGTAGAATGAGCTGCTTGAAAATTCATTAAACAAATAAAAATAAATTATTTAAAAAGAAGGAACTGACCATATCATCAGGACACTTCTTTTTTTCAGAAATTGAGCAGGGCCGTATAAACATCCTTTGTGAAGGATTAGGGAAATTATTCCTAACTCTTCTCAATGAATTGGTGACATTGGATTGTCTCAATGTAGGAGTCAGAAACATGATAAAAGAGGAACATTGATACTTAACTCTAATTGTTTGTCTTGGTGGCCTGCAGAGCTGAAGTGTCAGTTTTGACTATGTGTAATTTCAAGCCTGGGTGATGAAATGAAAACAACATTTTAGACTTAAAAAGGCAAAACAAAACTTGTTTGTTACATGTAGGAAGTTGTATAGAATTCCTGCCAGATGGTCAACAGGCAAGCCCCTGCCTTCGACACTGCTAGCAACCAAGAACATCTCATCTCCAGAGACAGTTTATTCTTCTGCCAAGTAGCTTTTGCTGTGAGACACGTTTTTTTCCTTAAGTTTGGTCAAAATCTGCTTCCTTGCAGTTTTCACCCATTAGTTCCAGTCCCGCTCTGCTTGCTTGTAGTTTCCATCCATTAGTTCTAGTCCTGTTCTCTCGACTAACAAAGAGCAAGTAGATTCCATCTTCTGCATGACAGATATTTGAAGACTTGTGTGTCCTTAATCTTCTGTTCTGAAGGTTGATATATTCCCAAATCTTTCATATGTTTTTGATAGGAGTTGGTTTCCAGACTCCTAAATCTCCTGGTTGCCCTTCTTTTGACATGGTCCATTGAAAACTTGCAAGAACTATGTTTGGATATTAGCAGGACATAACTTCCTGGGTTTGATGCTGTATCTTCTTCACATTCATCTTGTTCCTTATGGAAGAATTTTATGTAACTTTTCTACTAGCCATCTGGATCTAGTCTATAATTTTGCAGCAGTGCTTTCCAAACCTGGTAAATTACCCCAGAATCAGATAAAAGTCATTTTTTCTTTGGGCAACAGCACTCAAAGCCATTATCCAATCACAACTGGGACATTTTAACTGCCTTAAAGTGTTTTACCTACATTAAGTAAAAAAAGACTTTGTAATAAGTAGCTTTGCATAACGAAGGAAAAAGTTTGGTGAGCACCGATTTAGAGTCTGGGATGTAGGCCTTGGCAATTATGTAGCTGTTATCTTTGCCCAATTGAAGCATTCAGAAAGTTCTATTTAGCAATGTGCTGTTTAGAAAGTTTTATCGAAGCACTATGATACTACAGATTTAAAGTATAACCCAACAAACACTATGTACATGAACTTAGTGTAGGAAACAAGTCAGATCAGTTATTAAAGTAACTAAGGCAATTGAGAAACTATTCCTTCTATTCAAAAAAAATTATTCTTTGTACAGTAAGTCATCCAGCTTCCCAGATCCCTTGGTTTGTTTATGGGCTTGATATTAGCATTTCCTATTTTTGAATTTACATGGACTACAGTATAGGTAATCCTCAATTTATGACCAAAATGGAGCCCAACATTTTTGTTGCTAGGCAAGATAGTTTTTAAATGAGTTGTGCCCCATTTTATGACCTTTTGTGCCATAGTTGTTAAGCGAATGACTGTTGTTAAGTTAATAACAATAGCAATGGCACTTAGACTTATATACCACTTTGCAGTGCTTTACAGCTCTCTCTAAGTGATTTACAGAGTCAGCCTATTGCCCCCAACAATCTGGATCTTCATTTTATCCACCTCGGAGAAATGGAAGGCTGAGTCAATCTTGAGCCTGGTGAGATTTGAACTGCCAAATTATAGGTAGCTGGCAGGCAGCAGAAGTAGCCCGCAGTACTGCACTTAACCACTATGCCACTATGACTCATGTGGCTATTAGTTATGGATGGATATGGATCCCTCACTGATCTTCCTTGTCAGAAGTCAACTGAGAAGGTTATAAATGATCATAACTGAGAAAACCAATCATAAGTCCCTTTTTTCAGTGCCACCATAACTTCAAGGGGTCATTAAATGAATGATTATAAGTCAAGGACTATCTGTATTGGACTTTTTATTATTTTTACTTTGGGTAATCTGAGAAGAAACTTCAGTTCCCTTTGACGGTATATTATGCCAGCTTGGATACTTTGTGTTCTTTGTAAGGATATTGTCCAATTATTGACCAAATTTCTTCGTTTGAGTTTTAAATTTACTTAACCAAGAACTCAAAGTTTCTATGGCTAAGTTAGATAAACCCACCAGGGCCAGAGATCTCTTTTTGCCACATTTTTATTCAGACAACTATTTATTTTGTACCATACAGATGAAGCATAGTTTTGATTATTAGCATCAATGCAAAAGTCATATCAATGAGATTTGTTTGTGAGTAGTTTTTATATAAAGCTTAAAATACTTTAAGATCAATCAAGATTGTCAGGATTCTCTGCTTATTTCTTCACTGAGATATCATCTTCGATGTGAATGAAGTATTGGAAGCAATTATTTCCAAAATAATTGTGTCCACCATATCGACTTTTTCATATGCATTTCCATTTCCTAAGGCTAATGCGTTGTTTTCCAACTTGTTCTCGTGAATATATGAAGTATATGGAGACTATAATTCATAAAATCCTGAGCTTCCACTACTTTATTCCCTCTCTAAATTCCAGCTTCCCCTTAATTCTGGCTGAGAATTCTGGGTTGCTGTCCAAATACAACTGAAGTCACAATTTTTGCTGTAGCCTATCAGATTTTCAACTTAACATGTATATTTGTAGGAAGGATGAGATCTTTTATGAATATTCTTCTCTTTGTGCTATTTGTAGTAGAAGAATAAGAGTAACATCTCTGAAATCTTGGCAGATATTACAGTCCAGTTCTATTAAACAGTGAGCTTCATTTTCCACATTTGGTTATTCATAGGTAAGAAGTTCTGTTTGTTCCTGAAGCACATGAGATACTGACATTGTACAATAACCCAAATTTTAAAGTAGTCAGGAAGATGCTTTGTTTGAATGCTTGGGTTTTAACAAGTGATCACTATTTTACCATAAATCGTTTAATTTCCAATGGTTGTTTTAAATTTTTTCAGACATTGTGTGTTGAATATGATTGACTTGCAATATTTGTTTGGTAATATATACAGTTGAAAAAAATACTTTAAATAAGTAATGCAGGTGTATGATGACTCATGTCATGGTGACATCACATGACATATTGGGACTTTTTCTCTCTTCGCTAGACCATGTGTGATGCATCCAGCCTGTGGGCCAGGAATTTGACAGCCCTGAACTAATGCAATCAATGTACTCTAGAGGCATCTAAGTAACCTGCAATTCTAGGAACCTTATGAAGTACAAAATTTGAATGGAATTTAATTTTATATAGGATGAAATAGTAAATGAGAATTAGCCATATATCTGAAGTGTAGAATGAAGGATTGGAATCTCCAGTATTAGAGAATAAGGAGGTCCAGGTATTAAGAAATATAAACCATACTTATTGTGTTTTATTGGACCAAAGAATTTTTGAAAATAAATAGATCTTAAATTTTTGAGTTTTAAGATCTATTTATTACAAGGGCTGGTCTTGTTCAAGTAAACATCTCTGTAATAAAAAAAAATATGGAGATGAAGCTATATATTTTATATAGTCTAAATTTAATGATAATCTTAAAATCTGAAATAATTTTATACACTAATTATAATTATTATATGGATTTTTTTGTTTTTTGTTTTTTCTTACTCCTTTTTTATTATGTTTTGTTTATTTTAATCACCTATTTTTTTCCATTCTGTGAACATTTTCTCCTCAGGTGTCCATGCTTTCCCCTATGGGGCCTGCAGCATTTTCAAAATGGTGGGCCTGAAGTGTTAATTATAGATGAACTGTGCAATTAGTAATTAAAAATAATACTCTTGAAACCTTGAAGCTGTGCTTGTTCTGATTGGTGTCTCTAAGCAAGCCACCTGTGTAGAATTTTGATTCCTCTGATTAATTTGCATTATTTCTACATCAACATTCAAACCTAAAGATAGGAAGAGATGCAGAAATGTTGTTTTATCCCTAAAGAGAAAAACCAAGGAGGATGAATATATTGGGCCATTTTTGCCATTTTACTTGTGACAAATACTTCCCCACCATCACCTTTTATACCAAGGATGGGGGGAAAAGAAGGGGAATAGATACTCATTTAAACAAAAAAAAAATCTACATTTAATAATGCTCTGCTTTATCTTTTGAAATAACCACAACAAAAATTTGCAGTGCCTTGTTTTGTAAAGGCTGATTTAGGTTCTCAAGTTTGCAAATGTCCACAGACTGTGGCCAAATGGTTGCATAGAAGCTCTTGGCCTAATTTTATAACCATCTTGAAGCTATTAAAATTTTGGCAAGAGAGCTGGTGCTTCCTCCTGGCAGCATGCTTGGTTGGATAAAAAGAGTGAAAATGAACTAGCACTACCATCTTTTTTCCAAACATAGATCTAACACAGTTTCAAAAGAGTGCTAAACTTTTGCATATTCCAAAGATCTTGCAAGTCCTTTGGAAAGTGCTATCTAGCATTACATAGATAATTGCATCTGTAGAAGCCAGTTGGCCTCTTCTGCCTGTACATCACCATGTAGGACATTGTTCAACAATCAGAAGTAAAGAATCAGACCTATAATAGTCTTAGGGTTGGCTGTTTTATTGGCTAATAGAAGCTGAGATCCTAGTCTTTGATCACATCAATTATATTCTTCATCAAGGGCTCTAGATCATGTCCACAACAAACTTCAATTGGGAAAACAGCAAAAACACGACTTAAAAAGTGAAGTAGCTAAAAGTTTTTAAAGTTGCCTCATTTCTCGGCTGGTTAGGATACAGAGCCAACATCAAAAACTACAGCATAATTAGCAAAAGTACATTTTTCTGAGACAGGTGAAACTCAAATCCTTAGCCTCGTGCCATAAGGTTCTTTTCATGAGCTATCCTGATTTTTAAAGAATCCAGGCTGTTCTATATGTAAATTGGTTGACTCCAAATATGCAAACCTGATTGGTCAAATAAACTAAGCATTGGATTGGTTCACTAGGAACCAATCAAATGAGCTGCTGGAAAGCGGCAAATTTAAACAAATGCCATTGGCTACGAGCCGGCAGGCCAGCCTGTATAAAAGGCTGGCCTCGGTTTCAGCCGGGACATTCCTGTTACTGACTAGTTTGACTAAAGCCTATTTGTTGTTGGAACCCGGTCTACCTCGTGTGTTTTCCAAACAAAACACTGGCGATGAGGGTGGGATCGTCCTGAACACGAAACCTGCATGTGGTGATAAGAAGCCAGATGACAGCAGAGATGCCTGGAAATAACGCACCGCCCACACCCTTCAATCCTAACAAAGAGGATTGGGAGTCCTATGCAGACCGCTTCCAAATGTATTTGGAGAGCAATGAAATGGAAGGCATTTCAGAGCAACGCAAGCGAGCTGTGTTCCTAACTCACTGCGGGCCAATGGTGTTCAAGATGGCAAAGGCCCTTGCGAAGCCCCGAGATGTTAAACAACTAACGTGGCCAGAATTGCAAAGAATTCTCAAAGCACACTACGCTCTGATGGTGTCAAACTTAATAAAGCGACACGAATTTTACCGCAGAGACCAGAGAGAGGGAGAGACCGTCGCCAATTTCGTTGCTGCCCTTAGGCAAATAGGGGGTGAGTGTGATTTCCTGAACATCAACGAAGCGATGAGGGACCGTGTGGTATTGGGGCTAAGAGACTCTACTGCACAGAGTAAATTACTCAATAAGCCCAACATCACCGTAACCGAAGCCATCGCAGAAGCCACAGCCGCCAAAGCCACGAAAAAATCGGCTGTCACAATGAAGAAGATGAATACACACAGCGAAGAAACAACCCCAGCCAAAGACAGAAAACAGCCTACCACCACCACCCACTACGAAGAGTCTAGAGAGGCAATCGAGTCGAGCGAAGAAGACGACGAGGTCCACCGTTTATTCGCGAACAAAAAAGAGCACGAAAGAAGGAATTGGCAGGAGTGCGCTGGCTGCGGAGGAAACCATGCCCAAGCCGAATGCGGATTTCTCGATGCTATCTGCAGGTATTGCAAGAAACGAGGGCATATCGAGAAAGTCTGTAGAAACAAGAAAAGCTATAGCCCAACGAAACACCGAAATCCCCCAATACAAGCTGAGCCTAAACAAGCTGAAAGAAAGTGGCAACAAGACAAGCAAGCCAATACACACCAAACTGTCACTGTAGAGAGCGCTCAGACGGAAAGCGGGAAGAAGGTTAAAGTCATAATAAAAATCGAAGGGAAGCCCTGCAAGATGGAGGTGGACTCGGGGTCCTTCCTTTCTATGGTATCGTGGAACACAATAAAACAGCTAGTCCCAGATATCCGACCCAAAAAATTACAGAAGCAGCACCTAACCCTCAAAGACTACCAAGGTAACCAAATCCCTGTAGTTGGCATGGGACATTTCCGAGTCGCCTATAGACAACACATCAAAATACTACCGCTGACCATAGTCGACTGAGACAGACCAAGCCTCCTGGGCATTGAATGGTTCGCGCCATTGGGCATCAGGATGACCGGGGTCGATCGAGTGAATACAACCGGCTGGGAAGAAGACCTCATCCGCGAGTTACAGGACGTTTTTGACGGCTCACTTGGCAAGTATCGGGGAAATCCCATTTCTTTCAGTCTAGACCCCCAAATAGCCCCACTGTCAGGCAGAGCTCCATTCAAAATCCAGGAAAGAAATACTTAGACTCTTTAGTTTAGAGAAAAGATATCTTTTACTGAAAGTGAAGTGGTAGCAACCAAAGAATTCTGAATCTGAGAATTTAGGCGCGCTATTCACATATAGAAAATGATGGAAATGTTCCAAACCCCAGTAGTTCAACTGACACTTCCAATTAGAAGTTGTGGATATGATCATGTGGCATCTTCAGGTGATGATGAGGCCTCTGTCCGTTGACCTTGGCATAGTTTGATAATGGGTTGCAGTTGCGCAGAGAGAGAAGAAAGCTAAGCGAGAAATAGAAACCTAACTCTATTTTATGCTCCCCCCTTCCATTTATACATCAGACAAATGTAACTCCTCCAGCTCACTTCCCCAGCTATTCCTACCTCCCTTTTCCACCCCCCCCCCCGTTACTTATGGCAGTCGAAAAGATGCAAAGCAATAGCAGATCTTGAAGACTGACACCCACAAAGAATAAAAGCCAGGCGAGTTCTCTTTGCACTAAAGGCAAAGATAGAGGAACAGCTAGACAAACTAATAGCCCAGGGGGTGTTAGAACCTGTGGACCATGCCAAGTGGGAAACGCCTATTGTCACACCCATAAAACCTGATGGGTCCATTAGAATCTGTGGTGACTATAAGGCTACCCTGAACCACGCATTACAACCAAGCGCATACCCAGTGCCAGTAGTCCAGCATTTGCTTCACTCCCTGGGAAAGGGCAAAGTTTTTGCTGAACTCGACTTGGCCCAAGCCTATCAACAACTCCCAGTGGACCCAGAAACAGCAGAAGCACAGACTATAGTCACCCATAAGGGTGCATTCAAATGTCACCGACTCCAATTTGGAGTAAGCGTGGCCCCAGGCGTTTTCCAGAGTCTGATGGAACGCCTCCTAAATGGCATACAAGGAGTCATTCCCTATTTTGACGATGTCCTAATCTCAGCCAGAGATGAAACTCAATTAAGGAAAAGACTCAAAGAAGTATTAACTAAGTTTAGGGAATCTGGCCTCAAGGTAAAAAGAGAAAAGTGCTGCCTAATTAAAAATAGCGTCGAATTCCTGGGCTACTCAATAGACGGAGAGGGTATCCACCCTACAGACAAAAAAGTTAAAGCAATCAAAGATGCACCTGAACCAAGAAATAAAACTGAACTACAAGCATTTTTAGAACTAATTAATTTCTATAATGTGTTCCTGCCAAACAAGGCCACTATAGCAGAACCGTTGCACCGTCTTTTAGACAAGAAGGCAAATTGGACTTGGGGTTACAAAGAAAAGAAAGCCTTCCAAAATATTAAAAGCTTGCTAACATCAAGAAACGTTCTCATCCAATTTAGCAACACACTGCCATTAAAAGTGACCTGCGATGCCTCACCATACGGAGTAGGTGCCATCCTGACCCACCAACTACCTGATGGCAGAGAAGCACCCATCGCATATTACTCTAGGACTCTATCCAAAACCGAGCGGAATTACAGCCAATTGGACAGGGAAGCTCGAGCAATTGTCACTGGAGTGAAACGCTTCCACGAGTACTTATACGGGCGCACCTTTCAAATCGTAACAGACCACAAACCGCTGATGGGGATTTTGGCGGGAAACAAGCCAACACCTAATATACTGTCCCCAAGAATGACTAGATGGTCAGAGTTCCTAGCAGCTTATTCCTACACTCTGACACATCGCCCAGGGAAACAAATTTCCCATGCGGACACTTTGAGCAGAGCACCCTTACCAGCAACCGACGAAGACCCGGCACCAGCGATGACAACACTACAAATTGAGACTTGCCCCGATCTACCCATATCAGCTTATGATGTCACCAGAGCCACTGCGAACGACTCATTTACTGCCCGCGTTCTTAGCTGGGTAGGTAAAGGCTGGCCGGAGAACCAAAAAACTGAAAACTTTAAACCTTTCCGGTCCAGACAAACTGAACTTTCGATTCAAAAGGGGTGTTTGTTGTGGGGTGATCGGGTGGTAATTCCTGCCAAATTACAACCCAGGGTACTTAGGTTGTTACATGAAGGGCACCCGGGAATGGTTAAGATGAAAAGCCTTGCTAGAAGTTATGTTTGGTGGCCGGGTATTGATAAGGACATAGAGTATTGGGTAAGCTCGTGCAACAAATGCCAGGGGATTAGACCGTCCCCACCAAAAGCACCCATTAAGGACTGGGAAACCCCTCGGGGACCTTGGTCAAGAATACACATTGATTTCGCGGGTCCTACCAAGGGGCATACCTTTCTGATTGTCGTTGATGCCTATTCTAATTGGCTTGAAGTAAAAGTTATGCCATCAACAACAACAGAAACTGTAATTATAAAACTGGACAACCTTTTTGCCATCCATGGCCTACCGGATGTTCTTGTCTCAGATAATGGTCCACAGCTAACCAGCATACAATTTGAGCAATACCTAGCCTCCCTAGGTATAAGACATGCCCTAACCGCGCCGGCTCACCCGGCTGCGAACGGCAGGGCTGAGAGAATGGTCCGGTTTACTAAAGAAGGTTCAGAAAGAATGGACGCCGGAGATGTCCAAAGAAAGTAAACCGGTTGCTCACACTCCAGCACATAACGCCCAGTACCACAACCAACAAGTCCCCAGCAGAATTACTTATGGGGCGAAAGTTAAGATCACATCTTGATAGGTTACACCCAAATTTTACTCCAGAAAACCCCCCTGACTCCTCTACACGGCTTAGACAATTCGAAATAGGCGATTTAGTATACGCTAAAAACTTCACCGGGAACCCGGTATGGCTACCAGGACAGATTACCCAATTCACAGGCCCCAAATCCTACCAGTTAACAGTAGACGATGGCAGGGAATGGAAGCGGCACATAGACCAACTTCGATCCCGAATTATAGAAAGAACCACAGATTTACAACCATTCACCGACAAAACCGACGATTTGCAAACCAAGGTGGGGGGGGAAATGTGAGAAGTAAATAAAGAACTTTTTAAAACCAAAAACAATGAAACATATAATCAAAAAGAGCAAATAAAAGACTCACTGTTTGGAGAGACTTGCGTGAAGAGCCCATCGGAAGGGGCCAGCCAGGCCAGCTCGACCTGCCCAGAGGAAACGGGAGGGAGCGGCAAAACCGCCAGCCTAAGAAACTCAGGCGGCGGTAAAATGGCTGACTCACCCTTCCAGACAGTTCCAGGGAGAAGAACGGACGACACGGCAGCCCCATCCGAACCGGTCGAAGACTTCACTAAGAGTGAACCGCGCAAGTCAAGTCGAGTCCGGAAAAGCCCCGCCTACCTGCGAGACTACGTCACCACGTAGGACTGAACTAAGAGGGGAGGGGTGTTCTATATGTAAATTGGTTGACTCCAAATATGCAAACCTGATTGGTCTAATAAACTAAGCATTGGATTGGTTTACTAGGAACCAATCAAATGAGCTGCTGGAAAGCGGTAAATTTAAACAAATGCCATTGGCTGGCCTCGGTTTCAGCCGGGCGTTCCTGTTACTGACTAGTTTGAATAAAGCCTTTTTGTTGTTGGAACCCGGTCTACCTCGTGTGTTTTCCGAACAAAACACAGGCTTTTTAACAAAAGTAGACAACTCTTGTTTTAATATATCACAACTGCATTTGGTCAGACTTGGTTCCTTTCTCACAGATGAATGCTGCATCGCAATGCAAATTTTTGAAGTAATGCTTGCCTATACAGAACTAGCTTTGAGTGGAATTGTGCTCTATGATTATTTGTTGGTGTGGTGAGAGAGAGAGAAGGCTAACAGTAGTGAGCAAGCTTTGTCCTCAATAAGTGACAATTGAAGTGATAGTATTCTGATAATTGGATTGCAGCAGGATTGGTTTCTTCTGTAATATAATCTATATCCATGTATTTTATTTTGTGCATTGCAATACATTTTTCAGAAAAGGGGATCCATAAGTTGCAGGAGATTTTCAAAGAAGTCCATGGCACACAAAAAGATTAAAAAGCTCTGAATTGAAAGTTGACTCCTGGATCTGAAAAAAATTCAGGTATAGGACTCTACCTGTTCTAGAATCAAATTGTGTCAAGAACATCCTAGAATTTTAGCAGGAATTAATAGGATGGAGTTGTAGCTTGACAAGTCTGTGACTATTCACTATGGCCAACTCACCACAGCCAACTCACCATAAACAACTCG
The DNA here is from genome assembly GCA_015471245.1 of Laticauda colubrina. NCBI lineage: Eukaryota > Metazoa > Chordata > Lepidosauria > Squamata > Elapidae > Laticauda > Laticauda colubrina. The sequence continues at coordinate 1,912,858 of BLBF01000048.1, forward strand.
CTGCAGCCAACTCGCTACAGAACAACTTGCCACATAACAGTTCAGTGCAGGATTCGCTCCTTTTAGTATTCATCAAAGCATTACAAAATAGGAATAATTTCCTTTGATACAAGACATAAAATAATTTTAATAAAAACATGGTCAACAAGAATAAAAGGAATTAACTGAATCCAACTGTGAATTGTCCCATGGTAAGTTGACTGTGGCAAATTGGCTATGGCAAGTTGGCCATGGTGACTATGGAGATTCTCAGTCGTCCAGTCAACCGTCCAGGTCATGGTTGTCCCAATGGTGCTTTTTCAACTGGACTTTCTGGTTTTTTGTTGAAGATATTTCACTTCTCATCCAAGAAGCTTCTTCAGTTCTGAACTGAAGAAGCTTCTTGGTTTAGAAGCAAAATGTCTTCAGTGAAAAAATCAGAAAGTCCAGTTGAAAAAGCACCTTTAGGTTGGCCATGGTGAATTGTCCGATTCTAATCTTCACCATTCTGTGGCTTACTGAATTGACTTCCTCCATGCCATAAGCTCCATGTGCTTTATTTAATTAACAACATGGGCATTTGCAGTGAACAAGTCAAAAAGTACATCTGAAATCAGGATCTTCCATGTGAAGAGACTGTAAAAAAAAGTCAAGATGGCAGCCACAATTGCAGGATTAAAATCCTACCTGTGATCTGAAACACTCTCAGACAGGTTCCTTGGCACAACTTTCCTGACCCACAGCAGAAGTGGTATTTAACCAGTTTTGACAGGTTCTGGAGAACTGGTAGTGGAAATTTTAAATACTTCAGAGAACCTGTAAATACTCCCTCTAGTTGGCCCTGTCCCCATCTATTTTCTATCTACTGAGTTCCAGCTGATGGGGTGGGGAGGGAATGGAGATTTTGCAGTATATCCTTCCCCTGGAGTAGGATAGAAATGAAGATTTTATAGTATCCTTCCCCTACCATGCCCACCAAACCGTACCCACCAAGCCACACCACACCTACCAAGCTGCACCACGCCCACCAAGCCACATCCACAGAACTGGTAGTAAAAAAAATAAATATCACCACTGACCCACAAATATCTTGAACTAATGTATGAATTGTTTATTAAAATATTTCAGAACATATTCTTTAATCTTTACAGTATTGCAGGATTGTTTGTTGCTTTGCTGCTGCAAAATCGCCACTCCACTGGTTTTTATTCCATGTCGCAGTAATATAACAGCATTTCAAAGAATCTCAAAATAAGCTTTCAAAAATAACTTGAAGCTTATATATTAAAACACAGTCTCCACCAATGAATCAACCAAAGCATGCATTGAAATCTTCTTATAGTATATTTTATTGCCATTTGAACTTGCTTTGGTCATGACGCATCCTTCCAATTCTTTATAACTGTAGTGATAAACTCAGAGGCCAGTATATAAGGGGTAAAATGAAAGATACCTTCTCCCCCTTCCTCACCCCCTTGACAGAGGGGGAAAAAGGCAAGATGCAGTGAAGTGAGAAAGAGAAAATGAACTTCTGAGTCAGCCACATGTGAATTTCAGAGAGGTTTTTACTCACACGATTCTGTTTAATCACCATTCATTTCCAGCATTTTAAAAAAAATGCAGAAAGATTTTTAATTTTCCTTTTACTAAAAATGCATTGTCTGTCATGATAAAAAAAGGCTGACTAGTTGCAGATTATTACAGAAATAATTGAACTGACTGTGTACTGCATTTTTAAGGGAAGGATTTATCTCTATACATTTATAGTATCTTGCTGATATTAGTAATTTGGCACTTTTTCTTTGTCTCTTCCTCTTTCTCTGAAACTCCAAGCAGTGATTTACACATCTAAGTTCTAGTCAGGCACACACCATAAACTTATACCAAATGATTTTTAAATTGGTCCTCTCTAATGCTTAGGTCAGACTAACACCTGGTTTCGGATAAAGTCGTATCTTTGGCTGCCTTTTCTCTGCTTCTCCCTCCTTTCTTTTTTCCTTCCTCCACCACCCACCATTAGTGAAGATAATTAAGAGAGATAATAAATCATATAAAAATCACAAAGATTTAGAATATGTTGAGATTCGAATCAATCTCACCATTTTTTTCAGAAACAAGCTTGTGCAGATGTGAACTTCTGACTAAAGCAGCAATGATAAAGCTCCAGGCATCTTTGAAAAAATATCTTTTGGAACAAAGAATAATTATTCGAAAAGCAATGGAACTCCCATTAACTGCAAATCATCTATTGGTCAGAACTATTTTATTTAGCTCATGTTTTTGGTGCATCTTTGCTGTTCTGCTGAGCTATTTACTCATATCCAAAACAGTTTTGTATAGGTTGAACTGATGCAGAATCTCAATAATTTGAACTGCCTTGCATTATAGAGGAAAGAGGACAGGTAGTGAAATCCACCTATATCCTCCATTTTTCCCATAGTTCTAACCAAATCAGGGTCCCTCTACATTTCTGAATCCAATATGCTTCCTATCTCAGTACATAGTATGCATTAGAGCAGTAGGACACAACAGACAGAACCAAGCTCTCTTTCCAGTTTAAGTTGATCTTTTGAACTAGTACCTTCACTACATGAGAAAGGTATTTTTTAATCTAGGTCTAGCAACTTTCCCAAAGAGCATTCAGCCTATGCTTAAGAAGCTGATCTTGTGCTCTTTCAAAGCTGCAAAGGGGCAGATTCCTCCTTGCAGTCCAGGCCAAACTAGCATGGAATTCAGTGCTCCGAGGAAGCATGTCTCAGGGTTCTGACCAATGCCCTGCAGCAACCTCAAGCGAGTGTATAGCAATTTGCCACAGCCAACTCAACATGGCCAACTCAATATGGTCATCATGATCAACTCACCATGGGACATCTCACTGCAGGCAAGACTTATACTAATATCAAAGAAATGGTGGAATAGAATCAATAAGAAATAAGAAAGGGATGCAAAGGACAGAATGAAATGAAAAAAGTTAAAATATTTTTTATTTATTTTAAATAATTAAAACTGAACTGTCAAATTAACCCACGGCAAATTGTCCTGCAATGAATTGGCCATGGCGAGTTGTCCCAATTTGGCCGTGGTGAGCTGGCTGCAGTGAGTTGTCCCATTCAACTTCAAATGTAGTTTACCCTAGGAGTAGGGTAAATCTCAGATCCTGATTTATCTTCACCAACATCACCAATGATGTGCTACAGGTCATTAGAACAGCAAGGTATCTGCCAGAAAAAGGGAGCTTTTAAATTATGAAGACATCTGCCATTGTGCTGGATAAGTGATGGGATGAAGGTGTCTTCATAAAAATATGAAGCCTTTAAAAAAGCTTTTTTAAAAAAAATTAGGGAGAATCTTCATGCTTAACCAAGTGGACCTAAGGATAATCTCCTAGTCCTGTGATGGTGAACCCATGGCACACAGAGCCATTTCTCTGGAACGCATGAGGTCACTCGGAAGAGCTCCACTACATGCGTGCACACACATTGCCAGCTGACAGCTGATTGTTAGGAATCTGACATGCATGTGCTGAGGTGGGGTGTGTGGAAGAGGCATGAGCATGCACAGAAATCAGCAGCACATGTAGGGGTCTCATGCATATGCACAGGTATGCATGGTGCATGCGGCGTTTCCATGCACATGCACAGAGATGCGCAGCATGGCAGGTCATGTGTGCATGTACAGGGGACATGGGATGGGCCAGGAGGAATTGCCTTCTGGGTGCTAGCAAGCGAGAGCACATGCATGAGCGTGAGTACAATTTTTGGCATGGGAGCCATATATATATATGCTGTTTAGCTTCCTTCGGGTATTATCCCACGTCATTGTAGTTCTGTTAAAGTTGTAGCAACGTTTCAGCAGAATCTGAATTTGAAACCAGGAACTAACTCTATACAGAAGCCTGAGGATGGCAGATGAGATTCTGCTGAAACGTTACTACAACTTTAACAGAACTACAATGACATTGTAGTTCTGTTAAAGTTGTAGCAACGTTTCAGCAGAATCTCATCTGCCATCATCAGGCTTCTGTATGGATATGGGTCTTACAGCTCCTGGTTTTAAATTTGAGGCTGGTCCATTCTGATTGGTTGGGAGCCTGGACCTGTGTTCATTGGACTTGGAGTTTGATTGATTGGTGTTTCTGGTTTCTTCTGTCTGTTTTGTGGCTTTGATTGGCTGGCAACACTCTGTTCTTGTGTTGGAGGCTTTTAGTGCAGCTTGGCTCCGTGTGAAGGGACGGCTGCTCTTCATTAGCAAGCTGCTATTCATTAGCAAGCTGGGTTTCACCTGGGTGCCTGGTGGGGGGGTTGGGTTGGAGCTATCAGAGGGAGTCTGTTTTTGCCCAGGTGTTTGCCTGGCTTGTGGCATGGAGATCTTTCTATTTGAGAGTGCAGGCTTCCAAATGATTGACAGTCTGGTGGAATCATCTCTTCTATTCATGCTGTCAGGTCTTTTTTCAATCTCTATGGCTTCTCTGATGATTCTGTGGCTGGGGTTTTCTATAGTGGCTAGGGTTTTAGTGCCATTGAAATTGATGTTGTGACCTGTGGTTTTCATGTGTTGGACTAGTGAGGAGGTGTGTTCCAGCTTTTTTACTGCATTTTTGTGTTCATCTAGGCGGGTACTTCTTCTTCTATTGGTCTGTCCAATGTATGTGGCCGGGCATGATGTACAGGGAATTTCGTATATGCCTTGGTTTTCCAGGTCAATTTTGTCTTTGGGGTTCCTCAGGATGGCTGCTATTTTTTTGTCTGTTTTGAAGGCAGTCTTGATGTGATGCCTGTGTAGTATCTTACTGATTTTATCTGTGGTACCTCTTATGTAGGGCAGGACAGCTGTTCCATGGATCTGTTGATCTTCTAGGTCTCTGTTATGTCTTGGTGTGTTTTTGTGGATCAAGTTGGTGATTTTGTTTTTGTGGAAGCCATTGGCTGTCAATATTTCAGTCAGGGTGCATAGTTCAGTCCTTATATGTGTCTTATCTGCCAGGCGTTTGGTTCTGGTAATTAGTGTTTTCGTGACGGAATTTATTTGTGCTGGGTGGTGGTGGGATTGGGCGTTGAGGTAGCGGTTGGTGTGTGTTTTCTTTTGGTATATGGTGTGTCCCAGTGTGCCATCTGTTCTTTTGTAGATTAGTACATCTAGGAATGGTAGTTGTTTGTTTATTTCCGTTTCCATGGTGAACTTGATTTTGGGGTGTGTGTTGTTTAGGTGTGTTAGGAAATTGTTTAGGTTTTCTTTTCCATGGGGCCAAATCACAAATGTGTCATCGATGTATCTTAGCCATAGTTTGGGTTTGTGGGTGGCATTAGCCAGGGCTCTGGATTCGAATTCTTCCATGAACAGGTATGCAATGACAGGTGACAGTGGTGATCCCATAGGGGCTCCTTCAATTTGCTTGTATCTTTGTCCTTTGTATATGAAATATGTGTTGGTTAGGCAGTGTTCTGTTAGTTCCATGAGGTCTTTAGCTGGTTGGTATTTATT
>BLBF01000048.1:1918717-1970198 GCA_015471245.1 Laticauda colubrina
TATATGTATATGTATATGTATATGTATATGTATATGTATATGTATATATATGTATCTTTTCAGGCATTTGTCTACATTTACCCAATCATTTTTCAATTTCAAAAGTTCTGAAAAATCAAAAAATTTGCTTATGATTCCGCATCTTTAATTCAAACATTGTTCCTTACCTGTAGGTAATGCTATAGACTCATGTATGAAGATCCCAAATCAGAAGTCTTTCAAACATCGCCAAGTTTTCCCCACTGCAAAAACAATTGCAGTTCCCAGGGGCTCTCTTCTCTAATATTCATATGAAATGATGTCAAAGGCCCTGGCTGCAGGGCAGGAAGCTAAAGTTTTATCTATAAACTCCCAAAATGATGAAATAAACTTTTTTATGTTTTAATTAAAAATGATGGACTTTGCAAGATTATGACATCCCATAATCCTTTTTGCCTTCTCTTAAGAGATTTTCCCCATTTTTGTATGAGATAGTGAAATTTTGGAGATAAGATTATGCAAAGTTGTTAATATCTATTAGGGTTCAGCTTTCCATATTTGTTTTAATTCTTTATTTATTACAGTGGTGTTGGGGATCAGATTTCTTGATTTCACCTGAAATGGTGCCATCTTCCATCTTAAACAGAAGCCTAATCTCAGGACAGGTTTAGAACTGAAAAAATATTGGATTGTTTTCAACCACATAGCTTTTTATGAAAGAGGATGAATATGAAGTATGAAAATGGAGGATTCAGATATTTCTGAATAGGCCTAAAATAGGAGTAAATTTGAAAAATGTCTGATAAAAGTATGTCTGAATCAAGTTTGCATTTGGCAATTACGATTGTCAGTGTACCTCTGCTCGGGTTTTGATTCTTGGCAGCTAACATTTACTTAGTATAATCAAAGTGATGTAAATTATAGTATGTGCAATTGGGTCCAGAATTGCTGGTATTTTCAGACAGTGTCTTTTTTTTCTGTGTGCTCACATCTGCCCTTTCTACAATTTCTGCTTTTCAAGCTTTGAAATACAGAATTGAAGGCAAGGGTCCAGGTAACGATCTTAAATTTGAAAAGTAGTTCAGTGTGATAACAGGGGAAATAGCTTGAAGGCCTATATTCTGGGTGGGTGTTGGTAAGGACAAAACAAACAGAAAATTAAGCAAGCTATTGAAACATCTGATCATTTTCCAGCTCAGTCAGTTCAGAATTTTCACAACCCAGGTATGTGCAGGAAGATAATGTGGAAGGTCTGTAAAGACCTCTTGTATTACCTGCAAAGATCTCAAGAGAAAGATGTCTTGCCTTGTCTCAAAATAATTTTCACAATGAACAGTTTCTGACAATGATGAACTTGTGATGAAGAATGGTAAAGAGTGATCTTATACTTCCAGGTATAAAACTAATGCTAGCCCTGATCTTTCCAAACTTGGAAATATAGGATCTCTATTTTCCTGAACATAACTCCCAGAAAGGAATGTTTGGGCTTCCAGTCATAAGCATTCAAGAAAGTACATACTACAAAGTATTAAGAGATCAGGATAGAAGCTGATCACTATCCAGGACTTTCTTAATAGATGGAGATCCATTAGTCAAGCTCATGGCATTATGTTGCTGGGAATTGTAGATATTTTTATGGGTTCTTCCAATTAAAAGGTCTCTTCCCAATTCCCTTAGGGCTTAAGCCACAGGACTTCTTATTAGATTACACCATCATCTAAAATATTCTTCTGTAAAACACAAATAATGGTATGCTACCTTGTGTTGAAAGTATGAATAATGTAACAGACTACAATGATGCATTTTGTATGTAAAAATTGATTTATGCTTAATAATTAAATTGCAAATAGCATTTACTAATCCTTAACTACAGAAGAAAGTGATGACCAGATCTGAGTTGACAGGGAAGTTAACAGAACTGAATTGACTTCACTGTTCCACATGAATTTGTTCTTAATAATCCCAGGTTACTAAAGCAATTTATTTTTTCCCATTACCTTCTTTTTTCCCTTGTAAATCATTTGTTGGCATCATTCAGAGTCAATCAATTGCTTCAATTCTTGCTAACATGTCCTTAGAAATATAACAAAGCCAAAAGTTCAGGGGTGGGAGATAGAAGAAAAAGAGCAATACAACTTAGGGATAAATCCAATAACAACCACTTTTTTGCTCAATGCTTTGACAAAATTCATGATTTTCCAACCCTTTGGTTTTTTTCATTTTATGACACAACTTCATGAATCCAGTTTACTTCCATGGGAATTTATTTCGTATAAATGTATTCAGGGTTCCATCCTTAGAATACTATAGTATGAGCTTAGGATAGTTCTTGAAGATGTTCTATAAATTAAGCTAGTGCAGATGAATTTTATCTGGTGCATATAAAAGTTTAGCTCAATATTTCCCCCTCATTTGAAGATGCTAATGCTTTCCTAAGAAGCTTCTATTGCTGGAGTTTCAGAAAGATCGACACTGAAGGAATGGAACTTCTCACAATAGTCTTGCTGGATACTGTGGTTATCTGACACAGTCTTCCTCTGAACATCGCAAAGATTTGAAATAAAAGTGGAGGGAATGAACAGAGAACTTGGCTTTATACAACACAACACTTATTCAGAAACCACCCCTCCATCTTTAGCGGGATTTATTATCAGGCAGGTGTTCAAAGAATGAGAGCTTCAGTTCACAAGTTGGAACACTGTGCATGGTGGTTAAGAGACACAATTGTCTTTTGTACCTGCTTACATTTGGAGATTTTAGGAAATAAAATGCAAATGATAGTTCTATTGTTACTTTCTCACTGTGCTGTTTTCCTTTTTTTTTTTTTTAAACCTAGTGAATAGCATTAAACACATAATAAGAAAGTATCGTGGGCATCTTCGGGCGAAGATTGAATCAGGAGAAGGAACCATACCAGCTCGATGTACCAATGGAATTCAGACATGGGATGGCGTGTTGCTGGGGGAACAGCTAATCACAATGTCTTGCACAGACAAAATTGCCAGGTAATATTTTAATGAAACTGAATAGCAGGAAGCAGTGAGTGTGGAAATGATGTTAATTAAATAAATCCTAAACAAATTCTAAAGAACTTCTTTAGTGTTGCCATATAATTGCATTGTTTTAAACCATTGTGTTAAGGTTGGTTTGAATATAGATAGATGATAGATAGATAGATAGATAGATAGATAGATAGATAGATAGATAGATAGACAGATAAAGATAGATGATAGATAGTTGATAGATAGATAGATAGATAGATAGATAGATAGATAGATAGATAGATAGGTAGGTAGGTAGGTAGGTAGATTTTTCTACCTACTAATAGGTGATTTTTCAAACTCATCTGAAATTTTTAATTCTGAATTACCAATCAGTGACACTAGTTGTGTAGTCCTTATGCATTGTAGACATTTCTGATATGTGTTTTAGAATATATTATTAGAATGTGTCTAATAATATGAGCCCACTGTGGAGCCAGTGTAGAAATATTGCACATTTGCCAACATGTCTTCCAAAGAAGTTGCTCAGAATTAAATGACCTTATCACTGTAACTTAGAAACAGTGTTAAACTATGATAAATCTATGCTGAAACAGAGGAAGATCATCTATCCAGGCCAAGAGGGTAAACTATCCCCTTCCCTAACTGTATGTTTGGATTCTGATGAAAGGAAAAAAGTTTCAGTGAAACAAAACATTCTACTCATTAGCCACAGTGGTGCAGTGGTTAGACTGCAGTACTGCAGGTTACTTCTGCTGATTTCCAGCTGACTGCAATTTGGCAGTTCAAATTTCACCAGGCTCAAGGTTGACTCAGCCTTCCATCCTTCTGAGGTGGATAAAATAAGGACCCAGATTATTGGGTGACTCTGTAAAGGGCTTAGAGAGGGCTGTAAGGCACTGCAAAACAATTTTGCTATTATAAATCACAACTATATAAAAGAGCTGTTGCCTACTTAGGTATTTGTTATAAACATTTCTTGCTTATCTGACTAATGTGCACATTGCTATCTGTAATGTTATGCTGAGCAATACAACCAGTTGTCCCTCTTAATCCAAAGAAAAAATTAAATTTGAATTTTGCAAAATTTTGCTCCTTCTGGTTTAGCACAAAACTGGATGCTAACATATTTCTGCAAAAGACATTCATTTTAAAATAACAGGCCACAAAAATAGCACCCAACTAATGAATTATATCTTTGAATATATGGTTGATAATAATGCAAAAGTATGAAAGCTGGCTGGATGACCTTGGTCCAATCACCAGGCAATTGAGAGTTGTAGTCCCGCCTTACGCTTGAAAGTCATCTAGATGAGTAAAGGCCAATCTCTGTCTTTTGACTCACCTCACCTCACAGAGTTGGGTTGAAAATTGAAATTAGGTAGACTTGCTGCCTTGAATTATTTATAAAAATAATAATGTTAAGATAAAAAGTCTAAAAATATATAAATGAATAATCAACCATGTATATGTTTAATTTTACTTATACATTTTCTACAGTTATGCAATTTACAATAAGATAATGAGATCCAATAAAAGATATTCCACTACTTCAGTGAAGGAAAGTTTCCTTTTTATTTCTTCCCTCTCCATTAGGATTCATTCAGATAGGGCTAAATTAATAATTTAGTGTGGGACACTTATGTACATAAATTGTTCTGTGCAGAAGAGAGCAGTGATGCATTACAGAAAAAAATGAATATTATTTTGCTGTAAGTAGCACAAAAATATTTATTTTAAAAGTTTGCAGGTTTACAAAATAATAATCTGTTTAAAATCAATTGTATTGTCCATTCAGGATATGTCTTCACTTAATTGATCCAACTTTAACAATTATGCATGAGTCTAACAATACTACATCAAAATAATGGAGCATGTGTAATGAAATCTCAAAACAGCATTAGATCAACATTTTCTCTAACACTTAATCAGAGAGGTAAGGGAGAAGCCTCTAGTGCTATTCTCTCACTGTTTCTGAATACAACCCAACTTCTAAGATGAGATTTCAGGAAGAAGAGGACAACTAAATCAATTATGGCTTCCCTGACAAAATGTTGCTGTCTCTGTTTTTCTCGGTGTCAATACATAATAAATTAAATATCAACTCAGGAATCAGATTATATTTTAATATTGATGAAAAAGTCAATTTCAGTACTGAGTGTCTAAAGCTGCATTTTCTTCAACTAATGAAAATCAGATGAGAATTTGAACTTCTCTACAGACTGCTGCAAAATAGTGTGATATATTATCATGCTTGATTACAGGATCCAAAGACAATCCACCAACTTAATATTCTAATGGTTAATATTTTTATTTATTTATTACATATTAATATATTTGTGCCATGGGCTTTTCAGTCATTTCTACATCTGTTAAAATCAGAGAAGAGATGGCATGCTGCATACTTATATTGTGGTTTCTCTTCAATTTGTATAAATCTCAGTATTTTTTTCAAGATTTTGTCTATTAGGCCTACTAACTGGAAATTGAACACCATCTAAAAAACTGACCGTGCAATGCAAATCTACCATCTTCTGAGTTTTATTAGAACAGCCAAAGTTAGCTGAGGTGCTAGATAGTATAATATTAAAGAAGGAACAAACAAATATGTCCCCCATCAGTATGCAGCCATAATAATGTCTACATTTAGCAACCATCAGAGATGAAATGTGACAAAATGTATGTGTAATGTGGGGGTGGGAATATACTAACCATATATGAATTAGCATTCTTATATGGTTAGTATATTCCCACCCCTACATTGCACATACAATGTATGCACATTGCATACATTACCCCCACATTGCACATACAATATATGCACATACATTGCAATACATGCACATTGCACATACTAAGTATGCTTATGGATGCATACTTAGCTGAAAAACTTCAACAGTATTTGGAATTTATTTTAATGACAGCTCACTGTAAAATAATCAGAGAACATGATGGGATGGTCACCCAAAACATGTCTTTGTTATATTGCTGCGGTTGTTGTGCATTGTCTAGAAGAGTCTTAATAGACTTGAACAGCCTTCTAAATTTGATAAATAAATGTCTGTGGCATTCTTGGTTCTTTCCAAGCTTGGTAGATTTTTTGTAGATGTTTCAGTACCCAACTAAGTGACATCATCAGTGCTGGAATAGTTTTACTCTTTGTTTATATATAAGCGGCTTGCCCTGTCAGTGTTAGTGGGAGGGATATAGTAGTTCTTTAATTAGACTGTTTTTTACTGTTTGATTGTTTGTCTGAGTTGGTAGTTGCTTGATTGAATATTATTTACTGCTTGATTGTTTGTATGGTATTAATCTGCTGTTGATCTCTGCTTAGGCAGGTGTTGATTGCTTGGCAGAGAGGTATTTCAATATCTCTGGAAGAATATACACTCGTTGTTTCTTTATAGACTGTAACAGTCTAAATATTCCCATTTGCCCAAATAAACTTATTGACAATTGAATCTTTCATTCTATTTACTTTTTAGAGATATGAAGAAAATTCCCCATTGAGATCATCAATCATAGTTGTTTTAAAGCAACCTATTTGACTGAGATACACAGAGAATCAAAATAGTACTTTTCTAATAGATTAGAAAGAATTACTGAAGCCTGGTGAATAATGCACAGTTAATAATTTATCTAATAGCTGTTACCATTTTTCTGTACTCACAAGATATGGAAGCAAGAAAGCAGTTTCATCAATCTGATTATCATTCAAAGGACTAGGCAGCATTATAGGACTTTGAAGATCTATAAATGTGCTATCTTGTGATAGCATTCGAGATTTTAAAAGACAATACAGCTTCTGGAATTCTGAGATGCCTACTCTGTCATGGCAAGGGAGTTTTTGGCCATCTTCAATCTCATATTCAATAGCCTATAGTTTCTCTAGAAATATCAGTCTTTTAAATTGCTGAGAGTGTCTTGCTCTAGGTCATAGTGAGACTTTGCATATAACTCATAATACAGGTAAGATAAAGGTAAAGGTTTCCCTGTCCAGTCGTGTCCAACTTTAGAGGCAAGGATAGACATCATAACAGCCAGCAGTTACTTTAGTTCTTATTTTTCTCCAAAGACAGTATGACCTGACCTATAGAAGCTGCCAGGAAGTGAAAATGGAATTGTAATTTCCATTATATATTGGACAATTAAAACGGCCAGCCAGAGTAACATTTTAAACAGCTACCTAACCTCAACTTTATTTTTATTTCCTTGAGAATAAAATATATTTGTCACTTGTGATTTTAAAATAACTTAGCAAGATAACTTATGGGTGTAATAGGTTTCAGAATGGCCAAGTATTTCCCTTCCTTTTTTGCTGGGACATTCCCAACTTTAATGCCACCTCTGCAGAAGCATTAGTGTTAAAAAGTAATGGTGGGATTCAGCCAATTCGCACCAGTTCGCGAGTTTGTTAACTTCCTGAGCAGTTTGGTGAACTGGTTGTTAGAAGAAATCATTAGGGCAAGAGAACCGGTTGTTAAATTATTTGAATTCCACCACCGAAGTGCTCTTATATATACAGCAATTAAAGCAAAGCCAGCTGTTAACAAGGTGGGGAAAATTGCATTAAAAAATCAGTTCAAGCTTTAACAAGTCTTTTTAGTGATAGACTATTGGGATTTTCATCTGTTAGCAATGGAAGGTTTAATTCTAGAATCTGCCACTTTGAAAATGAGCTAGAAATTAATGGGAGCAGAAATCAATTAACAAGGCCAGCTCCCCAACCAAAGACAATATGTACACTCTTATTTGACTGGAGATTGATAGTGTCTTTCATTATCGGATACAAAAAGTCAAGTTACCCCTACTGCTAAAATACTGATCAAACACCACTGCAGTAGGTTTTGTTTCCAAAACATAATAGCCAAGGAATGATATAATGAGAAAAGCACCAGGTGTCCTGGAAAGTTTAAGACTACCATGAAGAGCTACCCTTATTGTGTGAAATATAAGAGGAAGCTTTGATAATTGACTCTCCGGGACAGTAAATTACAGAGCTGTGCCACATGCTCATTAGATTTGTTGCAGATGGCCACAGCCAGTCCATCTTTCCTCCTGTGTAACAGATTTCTTTATAGACTCATAGAATTGGAAATGACTCACAGGTCATCTACTCTAAAACCCTGCTCAGTGCAGGATCTACTAGAACATTGAGCTTCTGTTTGAAGACTACAGTGAAGGAGAATTCACCACTTAATGTGGCAGAGTAGTCTAGTGGTGTCCACTACGAAGGAAATGCAGGTCAAATGCCCAAAGGTGTTTCAACCCTTCTATACACACGTCTGTGTAAGGAGAAGAGGTTGGGTTATAATGTTTGACATTTTGGCAAAAAGCAATAGATCTTGGAAACACATCTGATTCAGTCAGGATGTTCCCCAACTCTGAACTCATCGGTAGTTCTTGACTTACAAGCATTTATTTAGTGAACGTTCAAAGTTACAATGGCATGGAAAAAAGTAACTTATGGTTGTTTTCACATTTGTAACTGTTTCAGCATCCCGATAGCTACAATTTGGATCAAAATTCGGATACTTGGCATGTATTTATGATGATTGGAGTGTCCCAGGGTCATGGGATCACCTTTTACAAACTTCTGACAAGCAAAGTCAACGGGGAAAGCCATATTGACTTAACAACTGTTTTACTAACTTAACAACTGCAGTGATTCACCTGACAACTGTGACGAGAAAGGTCATAAAATGGGGCAAAATTCACTTAACAACCATCTTGCTTAGCCACAGAAATTTTGGGTCAAATGTGATTGTACATCAAGGTCTACCTGCAAGTAACACAAATAGCAAACATACATAAATATTCTTTCCTTTTCCTTTTCTTTCTCCTGTAAGGTGAATTGGGTTGAGAAAAAGTAACTGACCATTTGGTTTTTTAAAAGCTCTTTCCTGGACTGGTTTCCTAAGCAGAGGTATCAAATGACTGCCAAATTTGACAGAGAATTCTTATGATACAAGTTCCACTCCTTTTGAACTTGTGACATTACAAGTATATATGAACCAGACAGGATTTTTATTTCAACAGGACAACATTGTTTTGAGGGAAGATCTGACCTTGCAAAGATTTCTGGTCCAAGATTTCTTTTTAAATTAAGGATGCTAGAGCGTGAATTGTTCCTCCTTTGCACAAGATGTCCTTTTTGGTTTGAGTATGACTTTTCTATTTGCACAGCTGAGTTTCATTGCTCTACTATTCAGTAAGAAATGTAATTCAACTTTTGCTGGAAAGGGAAAAACTAGGTTCAATTATTAGAACTAAGCTGACATGTCAGGTGTAGAAAATAATCAATGGATTAATATCAGTAATATTATACTGAACAGGACCGGAAGATTAAAAATTAAAAATTGGAATATTGACAATTCTCTGTTTAATTTTTTATTCTCCTCCACTTTCTACTATCTGCCAGTTAGTTATTTTCAATTTGTGGCTCAGTTGTTTGTTTTCAGCACCCTGATGAGAGTAGGGTTCTCTCAAAGTTATGTTTAATTTTTGTTTTTACTATATTATGATAAGTAAATTTTTACTAAAAAATTTAGTAAATACTAAATGTTTACTAAAAATTGATTTAAAGCTTCAACATGAATCTCTTCAATATAGTCTGAAAAGAATCAGTCAGAAAGAATTAAAGTCAGCTTAAGGATATGGCAAGAAGAAACAACAATCTGAGAATCATTGCATAACTAAGGTTGAGAGGGAAGATTACTAAAAAAAAAAAAGAGTGGTAATTCTAGGATACCACCTACTGCTTCTCGAAGCCAACACTGCAGAACTGGCTCTCAGCAATCAAGATAAATAAATAAACTCCATTTTTCAAGCATAGTATTGAATTGAATATTTACCATGTACAATTCTTGTTGCTTCTAAATATATCTTACAGAAAGCCAATGTCTGGCTCTCATTGGACTCTGTCCATTTTGAAACTGGAACTTTGGTTCTTGACAATAGAAAACCATGTATATTTTAACAGGAATTATTGTGCTGCAAAAAGCAGAAATAGATGCAATGAAACGTATTTCTTTAGTTCATTATATTTTCTTAGTGAAAACAGATTTCCAAATGCATACTGAAATTCAGTCCCAAGGACTTAGATTTAAACCTATCCAAATTCCCAGGGTTTTAGTGTAATTCAGGACAAATCAGGATAAAATTCAAATACTTTATTTAAATATTTTTTATTTAAAAGATATGCACGGTTGTTCATCCAGCCACAACTCTGGACTGTTCACAATAGCAATAGATGCCAAAACCCAATAATTTTTTAAAAAAATATCTATGGAGGTATTCAGTTATCCAAGTCATGGTGGTCCCAAATATGCTTTTTTCAAGAAGCAACTTATTTTTTTCCTTGAAGATGCTTCTTGGATGAGAAGCAAAATATATTTTTTAAAAAATCCTTTTAAAAATTATCTCTTTCCCTAAAAATACAACCTACCCTGAAAGTACATCCTAGCTTGATTTTACATATGTGCCCAATATAACCACTAACCCCAAAATAAGTTCTAATTAAGATCCCACCCGCTCCAGGGTGCATAGGTAAAAATTAAGCTAGGGTGAGGATGGGAGTCGTAGAGTTGCCCTATCACTTTCCTTCAAACAGCTACAGCTAGGCCTCACATACCCCAACACCTGCCTTGTCAGCCCATTTCTTCTGCACCCAGCAAGACTTTCATAAAGGCCTCAGTAGCTGATAACAGAGCCCCGGATCAATCTGGAAAGCCTTCCTGAAGCCCTCTGACAGCTAAAAGGAAGCTGGGATGACATGCTCAAGTGAGGCTAGTCAGTGGATGATATCCCCCCCAAAATAAGACCTGGTGCCTTCTTTTGGTGGCAAAAAAAATAAAAGACAGGGTCTTGTTTTCAGGGAAGTATGGTACTAATTGAATAACCTGCTCCCCTTAAGTGGATTAGTCAATTTTTCCCTTCTGGAAGTTATTTCAGCTGGGGTTGTGTCCTTGAAAGGTGCATTATCAATGTTCTGCACAATTAAAAAAAATATCTGTCTATTCATCATATGCCTTCTTAGCAAGACAAGTCACATTGATGTATTGAGTGCCTGGAATGCAGTAGTGCTTTCACTTTCTGTAATCAGGTTAATATTTCAAAATTTTTAACTTTGAAAATATCTATCCATGGGGAAATCAGTGGAATTGTAACTACAGCTTTCTATCTATAGCAAGAAAACCAAAAAAGCAACATTGTTGTTAATTATATTAATAAAACTGTTTCTGGGCTTTGGACTGAGAGAGAAAGAGAAATTCTTCTCTATATGGAAAAAAACTAACTTACCTTTCTATCTGATAAATTACTATTATGTGAGAGGGAAATTTTAAAATGCAAAACATTGGTTGTGGTCCCACTTATTAGTTGATAAAGTGATGTACTAAGACAAAAAAAACTCAACTAATTCAGGTAAGGATATGTATAGTTGTAGAGTCTACATATTAGGTGTCTTTTTTTCCCCAATGATTGTACTAATGGAAGACAATGTTTGAGTTTCCTTCTCTCTTGCAATCATTCTGCAGATCATTTTCAACCTGCATCCTTCAATTGCAGATATCTCCAATGTTGCTTTGATGAAATCCTTAATTTATTCAATGTTAGTTGAATTTATTCAATTTAATATCAGTTGAATGAATATAAAGCAACAAGGAAATTTCATTCCGACAAAAATAGAATGTTTTGTAGAAAGGCATTCTCTACATCTCTTGAAATTTACTGGCCAGGCAACATGAACTTATTTAGTGGATCCTCAGACATATATTTTATCTATCTAGGACAGTGATGGCTAACCTTTTTGGGCTCCCGTGCTGATAATTGCCTGCGTGTGCTCGAATGCCATCACCCAAAAGGCAATGTGCATGTCCTCCCATGCCTCCTGTGCATGTGCGTGCCCCCATGCATGCCACGTGCTTCTGTGCATGCAAGAGTGTATCCTACACACCGCCGCACCCTTGCACATGCACACCAGATACCCAACAATCAGTTGGCAGGCGGCGTGCATGCATGCACACCCTTTTCTGGGTGAGTTCTCATGTGCCAGCAATAATGGCTCTGCATGCTACTTCCAGCATATGTGCCATAGGTTCACCACCACTGATCTAGGAGCTGCAGTGGCGCAGTGGTTAGAATGCAGTACTGCAGGCTACTTCTGCTGACTGCCAGCTGATTGCAATTTGGCAGTTCAAGTCCCACTGGCACAAGGTTGATTCAGCCTTCCATTCTTCCAAGGTCAGTAAAATGAGGATTGTTGGGGTCAATATGTTGATACTGTAACTTACAGAGGACTGTAAAGAGGACTGTAAAGCATTGTGAAGCAGTGTTTAGAGAGGACTGTAAAGCATTGTGAAGCAGTATAAAAGTCTAAGTGCCATTGCTACTGCTATATTGCAATCCATATTTGGAGCCCATTCCTAAAATACAAAAGAGAACTGCTGAATGAGTCTAATAGCAATTATTTGATATTCATAGTCATTTGTATTCCAGAAGCTCATAAATATAGACCAAAAAACTTCTTCACCCATTGTTGCTTCCTAACAGCTGCTATCCAAGATAATTTGCCTGCAACTCCAGGGATGTGAAGTATCCCCAAAGAGAAAAATCCATTAGTCTGATCCTTCATGAACCTGTCAGATACCATGCTCTGTGATTTTGAACAGCCAAGCTGCATTACTTAATCAATTAATCAGTGGAACAACTTGCCTCCAGAAGTTGTGAATGCTCCAACACTGGAATTTTTGTAAGTGTAGGGTTTCCTGCTTGAGCAGATGGTTGGAATAGAAGACCTCCAAGGTCCCTTCCAACTCTGTTATTTTACATCAGAGATCCTAAACTGCCTAAATGGAAACATGGAAATATTGAACTTCTATGTTTAGTGAAAATACATAAATCTGAATACAATAGAATGGTTAATGGAAAGGATCATAACCACAGGATGGCCATTGTAAGATGAGACAGGGCACATCTTATTAATAAGAAGAAAATATTGATGACACTAAGGTTCTGTCTTAGAAGTTTTGGAGTCTGTTCTAAATTATTCCAGAAACAATTTTGAGATAATATATGTATTTCTACCAAAGCAGAATCTCTGATGACAAATCAGTTCTGTTATTAAATAAATCTAACATTGTTTAACATTTGCAAAGCTTTCCAGTTTTCTTTGATTTCATTCTTGATTTGTTTTAGCACAGAGTAGCCTTTAAACATAATAAATTGGTTGGATGGTAAATAGGCAGATAATCTGAAGAAATGACCATATATGCTTGCATTTTTCCCCCATATACACAAACCCAAATGAAAATATGCAAATCTGATAGACTAAAGTAAATGTTTCATGAAACCAATGACTGTTTAAATGGTGGGACTAAATTGTTTGTATATAAATATTACCTTTTATCTTCCATTTGAGTTTTATGTAGGATGAACACATTACTTTAATGACCTGCATTTTAGAGAGAAAGAGAGGGGCAGTCTCACTCAGAAATCCTCCAGCAGCCAGATGGCTGCCTTGTCTTCCATGAGATTAAAAGATGTTTCTCATTCGCTAGCCTTGCTTCTAAAGCAAATTAATATAGCCAACTAAATTGCCTGTGGTTTGCTCTTTTGTGTATGTGTGTGTGAGAGAGAGAGAGAGAGAGGGAGGGGGAGAGAGAGAGAGAGAGAGAGAGAGAGAGAGAGAGAGAGAGAGAGAGGAATAAAATTTTAAAAGAACTTCTGAAAGCAATTTTTGTCACAGGTTCCTTGAGCAGATTGCTCTCCAGGTACAGCATGCTGGTTTTAAACATTCAGTAATTAATGGAAAGTATTTCGTGTTAATTGACTGCTTCAGGAAAGGGAAGTATAATGGCTCCTTATTAATCATGGAAAGAGACGTACGGCACAGAGGCACCGCAATTATAGCACTAACGGTTGAGAAATGTTAATTAATGAAAAGAACAATGATGTAAGAAATTAGCTACATAATGCTTCCTGCTGGTACAGATTTGCACTTTAAATGCTTTTTTTTTTCCAGCACAGCAACCACTGGATGTTGCCTTAAATAGCAAAATCTCTCTAACCTTTTCTAAAATGTCTCCCATATTTCAGCTCATCATCATTAAACCCACTAAAGGCAACGTATGTGTGGCAGTTTTTCTTATGGCGTATTCTTCAAGAACAGGATGGAGTGTTAGGAATATGGATAAACTCTCTAGGAGGGAAATTTATATCGATAAACTGTCTACGAGAAGAATTGTTATGTTAATTTTAGGCAATCCCCAAACCCTCTGATCAAATAGAGAAGCCTAGCCTTCATTGCAAAAGGCAGGTAGGTATTAGTGTTCACCCTTCTACAACTTAGAAAACAAATAAGGTAGGTGCTATTGTTGAAGAAAACTCCTTTGCCATTCTGATCTCGATGAAGGAGGGCTTCCAGAATGAACTCCAACTCAATAATTTTATAAGCAGGTGAGATGAAAAGGATGTTCTCTAGGATACTATGGAACTGAGCAGTTTAAGATTTTGGAGGCCAGCTAAATATTAAAAACAGTCCATAGACCCGGAGAGACATGTAATAGTATGTTTTACATATCTGACTCTTGCCTATCATGAAGTAACCTTAACCAAAGTCATTTTTTCCTTCCATTATAGTATTAGTTCTAAAGCATACCAGATCAACCTCCTGAAACCTGATGACTTCCAGATATCCAGATTTCTGAAACTGGAATTATGGAAGTTAAAATGCCAACACATCTGGATAGCATCAGATTGGGGAAGCTTATGGCATTCTGCATGCTGGTTTAGATCAAAAGAATGTGATCCATCCCAGGCATACCTTCTGCATCCACTCAAGATTTTTCTCTGCAAAATAAATCTATGCATCCACCTAATAAGCTTTGCCATGTCTCTGAATATTGTTTTGTTACCCGCAATGTAATTCATCTCTAATTTCTTTCCTTGCAGAACATCTTTTTCACTGCTGAATTTCTTTTCCAGATGGAATGTCCTTGGATTGCAAGGCGCACTTCTTAGCTACTTCATCGAGCCAGTATATTTGCATAGCATTATTGTGGGAAGCCTCTCTCACACTGGTCACCTTTCACGGGTAATGAGCCATAGATTAGAAGATGTTGGTCAACTTCCAGCTTCATACCGGTGTAATCAGCTTCTCCTGAGTGGTAAGCTCATGTTGGCTTAGAAACATAAATTGCCTGCTTCCCCATGGCTTGTATTATGGGACTCTAAAATAGCTCTTCCAAGCTGCATGACACATCTTAAAGAACTTTATCTTCTTTGTTGTTTTATGTCACTAATAATGATTCAGTCTATCCTTAAGGTTAAAGCATTTGAAGTTGAAACAGTGCCTCCCTTCCTTCCTCTGCTCCTATTTTGGTCCATGATAACTTGCCTTTCTTAGAAAGAGTTCTTGAAGAGATCAGCTCTTCAGAGTAAGATAGGTCAAGAAATAGAAACCAAAAGGAATATAGGAATGGGACTTTCTTGTTACAGAGTATAGAAATGGAAGTTTGAAGGCCATCCAGAATTTCCCTTTCCTCTCTCTTACACCAAATAAATTATCAAAATGAAACTATTTTGAGTTTCTTTTTCATGTTTTTTTTCCTTTCCTCAGACTAAGATGTCATTTCTTCTCCTTTAATCATTCCTGCATTTCTTTATCAAGATTATCTCCACATTTTCTACACTTTTCCCTAGAATAATCAGTGAGGGATATGAAGGAGAACATTGCATTTATTTCTTCTTTACTTCCTTTTTGACCACTTTGGATCTCAAGGGAGTGTGTTTTTGACTACATTTATTTGCTTGCTTGAAATTTAAATGTTTAAAGTCTCCAGGCATTTGTATAAAACCTCATATTTCCTGATCTAATCCAGGTAAAATGAGATATTTCTTCTTTTTTCAAAGCTGTTCTTTTTTTTATCATCAGTAGTTCATTGATTTTGGCCATCCATACTTTTCCTAACCAGAAAAACAACACAAAATAGTTAAAAATACTGAGCACTCCAGTAAATTTTAACTTTACTGCTGCAAACTGAGAAACAAGAGTTCCTGAGTCAGCATTGTTTAAATTATTTGGTATTTGAAAGGGTAGTGTTTATATCAGTGGTTTCCCATGTGACTCTATGTGAATATATGAATGAGACCTTTATAGCAGTTTGTACTATGATTAATGCATACTAGTTTTTTTTTAAATGGCTTGCACCATTAACCATTATTAGAGACATCAATGGATGACTAGAAAGGTTTTAGAGTTAGATACAATCTTTATCCAATAAAGCAATTTTCCATTATTCTTCAAGTGATTAGATGATAGACAGACAGACAGAAAGACTGACAGACAGACAGAAGGATAGATGGATACTGTAGATTATAGAGATGGATAGATCAGGAGTGGTATTCTACTGGTTCGGCCTCATTTGGCCAAACTTGTAGCTCCAAGGATCATCAGTGGGTGAACCGATTTACTCTGATGATCAGCTGCTGGGCTCGCCTGCCCTCCCCGGCTCTATACTGACTTTTATTTCCTGGTTTTGAAGTTCAGCTGCTTCGCATGGCACAATGGATTGCTGCATTGTGACTGTTGAACACACAGGGAGAGTGCAGGATTGCAGGAGAAGGTCAGTATCAAACCCTCTGTGTGCGCGCAAAGCATGCGTTTGGTGCATGCACATACATGCGTGCGCAAAGCACAGCCATCAAGCCACACCCACGGAACTGGTGGTATAAAAAGTTGAGATAGATGATGATTGATAGATAGATCAATAGATACCTCTGAGATAGATGATAGATAGATAGATAGATAGATAGATAGATAGATAGATAGATAGATAGACAGACAGACAGACAGACAGACAGACAGACAGACAGACAGACAGACACATCTGTTCTTAGTCAAAGAACTTAAAGCACCAATTAAGTATTAAAGCCAAACTAGAGCCTTGGATCATAAAATTTATTTAAGAGCAGATTTAAAACTATTCACCATTCAGTTATGTGGTGAAGCACATCATTTTAATGAGCTAAGTGGAACACTGAATGAAATGGAAATTCATTGAAGAAGCAAGACCATGTCAAGCCACTGAAGGCTGCAACATCCTGCATATGCCAGATGGACTAGGGGTAGAATTAAGGATGCTTTCATGTAGGAGATTTAGTCAATGTCAAAACTGGACTGCAACTAAAAATGGCGAATCCTGTCTTGAATTTTTATCTTTCCCATATCCTTAGGTTGCTATATGCATGTTTCCTTGCTCTTTCTCTATTATTGGTTGCTCCTTGTAGGACTCATGAACACATAATGCAATATTAGCCCCATTTAGGAATAGTCTTCCATGTGCAGCCTTTTGGGGAGTTTTGGCTCTCAGTTAGTGGAGGATTGTAACTCAGGTGGAACTGATTGAATGAAAACTGTTGCCTGCAGACAATCATGCTGTAATCATTAAGACCATCTCTTTTCATCATTAGCCTCAGAAAGAAAGAAAGAAAGAAAGAAAGAAAGAAAGAAAGAAAGAAAGAAAGGTGCTAATTTTAATTTACACAGCCAAGATATCTTTATAATTCAACAAACAATGGGATTGGCAACCTGTAATCTCCAGTTCTCAGCCCATTTCAAAGTCTTCATCCAATTATAATATTTCTTTTTTAGTATACAGGATGGCAAGATAATATGATTCAGAAACTATAACAGAATATGAGAATGATCTTGGAAAATAGAGGAAGGAGATATTAACTTAGGAATGATCAAATAAAAAAAGGCTTACAACTGACTAATGGACAGTGAAAGAAACTTAGAAAGGATCCACCCTAAAAGAGGGTGATATTTGTACTTTCAGACTTGTAAGATTCAGTTAATTTAGCCTTACAATAAAGTAGAATTATTTCATCTTGTGGAGTTTTCCATCTGGTCCCACTTGGGATACTAATAAAAACTTAAGAAAATAGTATCTTCAAGAGAAAAGCAGAGCAGATGGATATCAGAAACAGGGATCGGAAGAAGCAACAGCTACCTTTGGCTATTGTCTGTCCTATCACTAACATAACCCCTGTAAACTTACTCTGAAGAAAATGTAAATTTATTTGGAAAAAGGCAATAACCCAAGATCAGGGGTGTCCAACTCACAGATGCAATCTGCAAAGTGGGCTTAGATTTGGCCCAAGGGGCTAACTTGGAAACAGCGAAAGACCAGCTCGTGGTGCCTCTGCCAGCAAAAACGGAACTAGAGAGAGCTGTAGGCAGTTCTCCTGAGCTCTGTTTTCACTGGCAGAGGGTTACAGGAAGCTGTGGCAGCCAAAAACAGAGCTAAGGAGCCTGTTTTCACTGGCAAAGTGCTCAGGCCATCACAGGCACTTCCCAACACGAGTGACATCGAGCTGCCATACTCATTCTGGCCACACCCATCTCAGCCCCTCCAGGTCAAACGCAACCCTGATGCAGCCCTCAATGAAATTGAGTTTGACAGCCCTGCCCTAGTTCATGAAACAAATATATTTCCATTGCTATGTTATATTAATGAGGCAAATTATTGATCCAACCTCTCACAGTGTTGTCTGCTTGGACTTTGATGTTCTAGTATTTCAGCAAAATAGGTCTTTTCTAATGCTGTCCCCAGATTTGTTGAGTGTCCTTATCTTTGAGCATGCAGGTTCATAATTTTCTTCTTTCAGCATGCAGGCTCATGATCTTTGCTGTGAAAGTCTTTCCTGTATGATAGTATTTGCACTATTTGTGCAAGAGAAATTTTGGATGTTTTGGATTTATTATTTTTTAAAAGGTAAAGGATCTAAAGTAGGAGAATGAGAGTCTTGATCCACCAATTAGTACCAGGAGAGTAAGAACAGAAAAGAACTCTCATGAGCTAGAAGGCCTTCCTTATTAATGTATAGTCCTGGTTTGTGTTCTATTTTGTTCTCTCTGTTAACAATATGTAATCCATTCTGATAAATCATTAGAGACTCATTCCAGTTCATTCCAACAAGTTATTGTTTTCAATTGCACTTTCAATTTGCAAAGAATTTGTTGTATTTTCCAGCCCTCTGAGGATTTTGTTTTTTAAATTGCTCACACTTAAGAAATGTAAGATCAAAACTAGAGATGGGGACCTGCCAACCAAGGACATACAATAGAGTTAAAAATAGATGTGATGCAAAGGTCTTCCAGATTTAAAACCAATTATTTTCTCCTCAGAAAGAGAATTAGAGGTTGTTACCAAAGTTTAGAGTTAGTACTTTGTTACAGTGCTTTTCTATTTAATTTATCCAAGTTCCCTAAATCTTTTTCCACAAAAAAAAAAAAATGCTTTTAGAAGACAAGGGATAAAAATGCAGCAATGCCTGCTCACCAAATATATTTATTAACAGCTAGACTTTAACTTCTCTCGGCTTTCATTTCTTTTTATTTTCTAACAGAAATGTTGATTGCTTGATAGGAAGTATCTGGAGACCATTTGTGCTTAGCTTTTATCTTCTGAAATGTGCCTGAATACAAAAGTTATTAATTTGACCAAATGCTTTATTTTCTTCTGATTATTAGATTGCTGCATCTATGTTTGTTCTGTTACCTATGGCTTTATCCTAGGCAGTCCTTATCTGGCACATATTGTCATAGATTGGCACACTATCCAGTAAGTAACATAATAATTCTGACAGAGGCTGACACATTCATGTCAAGTCATAGAGTGAGATCTATGTGCAACAATTGTCAGATGGATGTATTTAAATAGCACCATGGTGTAAGAACTGCATTTACTTTATAGCATATTCCCCCTAAGATACAAACAGATCAGTTATCGTAGTGAAGAAATGGAGATTGCTATTAATATGACATAAATATGATTACAAGTTCAGCATGAAATAATAACTCAATTATATTTTCATTTTGATTCATCTGTACACATTCACTTAGGATATAGCCACTTAGCTAAGGAAATGGGTTCCTTCTGGTATAAAAGCTCAGAAATACAGAGGATTTTTAATAAATCTTTTAATAAGCGACCATTTCAAGTGTATTTTCCAGTTGCTTCTAACTGATGCAAATGCATACAATGTTTCAGTACCTGTAATTTATTTAATCCCCATATATATCAAATTGCTTTATCTATTCAATAATATCTATGCAGATATTTAATTTGGAGACTTGATTTAAAAGCATGTCAGTTCAATCTCCAGATCAAATTAGCTTTCTGAATTGACTTAGATACTTAACTTGTATCATCAAATTGGATGTTTTGAATTGATATGGATGATTTTGGGTGTTTTATCCATGCACAGAAACAATTTGTGCCAAATTGATTCTAAAATTCAAGCCTAATCTACCCGTTTCATTGATTCAGTTTAAAGAAACTGAATTTAACTGAATTTCCAGATTGATGTGCATTGACAATTGGATTAATTTTCCAGATCAAACTATTTGAATTGCCTCTGCATCATGTATACGGACCTATGTAGTATCTGTCATATTGCATAATAATGAGGAATTATATATTTTATTCTGGGGTTTTTTTTTGCTATTTTTTTCTTTGTTAATTTTATTAAACCAAGGTTAAAATTATTAAGAATCTGTAATGCAATGATGCCTCTGAGACTGATTCAAACGCTTTTGGGTAAAAATTAAAAAAACAAAGTTTAAAAATGGAGTATTTGTCCTATTTTAAAATCATTTTTAAGAATAAAATGCTTAACACCTTTATTTGGGCTATGAGAGTAAAATAATAAAAAAGTAAAAATGTAAGAAATTTCATAAAATCTTTGGCAGCCAAAATAGCTTTGCCTATTACTTTTCATAGTGAAAAAAAATCTGATTGCCCATGTTGGTTGATCCCATTACATATATTATTCTGTTACAAAATTTGGAATCTACCCATCCCATGGACAGATACCTGTTGTCTTTATTTCTAATGTGCCCTAATTTAGATTTTTTTTTCCATATTAAACACTTGTAGAAAGCAGCCATTGTCAACCAGACAGTGATTTTATATCAATAAAGGCTGTCAAAATGTATGAATGCAAACAGAATCTTAATTATATTTTGGCAACATTCACTGAACATTTCTTAAAAGCATATATTGATCCAAGCAGATTCCAGTCAAGGGATAAGAACATATTGATATGTATATAGGTATGGGAATATAGCTTATTTCCCAATAAAATAGAAGCTCCATTTTTTATTTTTCAAACCTATTTCTTTTAATGCTTGATGTTATCTGCTTCCCCTTTGACAGGAGTGAGTAACGCTAAAAGGAGGCGGGCTGGGAAATCACCTGGTTTCAGTGTGAATTGGATAGCAGGCACAGCAGACTTAGAGCTTGTTAATGCCACAACAGGGAAAAAAATCTGTGGGAGTTGTTCACGACTCTGCAAGCACATGTTTTACACTCAATGGGCAAAGCTTTATGGAAAGGTAAGTGTGAGTTGCACTGGTGAAAAAATTGGATTCTTTGAGTGGTAGAGGATATCTATCAACTGCAAATCTTTGTCCCTGGAGATTCAGTATTTTAGCATTGACATTTTTTATCCAAATATCATGGACCACAAGTGTGAGAGTGTATGAAGATTCTCAGTCATCCAAGCCATGGTTGTTCCAAAGGTATGTTTTTTATCAAGAGGCAACTGGACTTTCTGGTTTTTCTTTGAAGACATTTTGTTTCTCATCCAAGAAGCCTCTTCAGCTCTGACTGGATGGTGGGGAATGTGCATGTGGGTAGAACCAAGACCATTATGAGGATGTAAAAACAGATTCTTGAATAAATAGATAAAGTTTATTAAAAAGCTTACATACTGCCACATAAAGCCCATGTCACACTGAACCAACGGATGCAAAGAGGATGTAAAACGGACAAAAAAGCTTGCCATCCATTGGTTGACGCGATGTACTCACTGCCTCCGTTTTGCTTCATCTCTATCCGTCCAGCATCCGTTTATTGACGTTTCATGCCCAAAATTTTTGCGCAGAAAATGTATCCAGTTTGTCCATTCTGCATCCGCTACGCATCCGCTACGCATCCATTACGCATCCATTAGGCATCCGCTATATCTGCTTGGCGTCCGCTGTGCATCCGCGCAACTCGCATCCGCCCGGACGCAGGGAGGAAGAGGAACAGATGCGGAACAGATGCAGAACGGATGCAGAATGGATGCAGCACGGAAACAAAGCATTTAAAGCGGAAAAAACGTTCGCAGAGGGGACCTATCTCGGATATTAAAGATGTCTACAGGATGCCTAGAGGATGCCTAGAGGATGCAAAGGGACACCTATACTGCCTATAAAAAGGGGGAGCAACTCGTCTGCATCTCACTTTCAGACCAGCAGCCCACCTGTGCAGACCACTGCAGCCTTCATCTGACTCTTCCTCTTCCACAGCATCCAGTCATGTTCCACCGTGGATCGTACCACAGTCCTTTTGGCAGCCACCATCCTTCTGCAACAGGACGAAGCCATCTACAGGCTCTGTGAACTCTACCACAGGAAGAAAAAGAGGCGGCCAAGAAGCATCTGGGTCCAAAAATGGATCGGGAGAAGAGCAGAGTATGGACTGTACAACAAGTTGATGGTGGAGCTCAGGAACGAAGACACTCGGGCATTCCAGAACTTCATGAGGATGCTTCCAGCCATGTTTGACGAAGTTGTGCAGCGCCTGACACCCAGGTTGACCAAGGCAAACACCAACTTTTGGCCCAGCCTGGAACCTGGGCTGAAGGTGGCACTGACTCTGCAACACCTGGCCTCAGGGACCACGTACAGGAGCATGCCGTACGGCTGGAGGGTGCCACACAACACCATCAGCATTGTGGTCAGAGAAGTGGTGCAGGCCATCATCGAAGAATACATGGAGGAGCTCCTCCAGTGCCCCTCCATTGATGGAAGAAAGGATGGAAGAAAGTTGCAGAGCAGTGGTATCAGAGATGGAACTTCCCACACACTGTTGGAGCCATAGATGGCAAGCACGTGGCCTGCAAAGCTCCAGCCAAGTCGGGGTCCACTTATTTCAATTACAAGGGCTTCTTCAGCATCGTCCTTGTTGCCATGGTCGATGCTGACTACAAATTCATGTACATCGATGCTTCAGGCTACGGCTCATCTTCAGATGCCCAGGTATACAACGCCAGTCACCTCAAGGAGGAGCTGGAAGGCAACGTCATCGTGGGCTTTCCAGATCCAGACCCCCTGCCCAACGACACTCAAGATGTGCCCTACTTCATCGTGGGGGATGACGCCTTCTCCCTCAGAACCTACCTCATGAAGCCATACACTTCCAGACTCCTCACCCATGAAGAGAGGATCTTCAACTACAGGCTGTCCAGGGCAAGGCGGGTGGTGGAGAACGCCTTTGGCATCCTGGCCAACAGGTTCCAGGTACTTCTCACCACCATGCAGCATTGCCCAGAGACCGTGAGGAGGATCGTGGAAGCTTGCTGCATCCTGCACAATCTCATGTGCACCCGCTACCCAGTCTTGCAGAACAGGCTCGTGGACTGTCAACAAAGCAATGGGGACATGGAGGCTGGGAAATGGAGGCAAGGGCGAAACCTGATCGACACTGAGGATGTGCAAGGCCACAACAGAGCCTCACGGGAAGGGAAGAAGCAGCGCAACCTCCTGAAACACTGGGGCAACTCCCCAGCTGGAGCGGTGGAGTCGCAAGACAGGATGGTAGATGCTTAATGGATGCTTCCTTCAGCCTGTCTCATCACACAGATGAGATTGGGCCATGTAAGTTGGGTGGGCCTATAATGAACAGGGCGTTTAATAAAGAGTTGTATTTGTGTTCAAATGTGTGGATCAATGCTTAAATTGTTATTGATAAAAAAGGGCCATAGGTGTGGCACCTGGGAGGGTGGACCATACAGTCCCACTATGCTTGCACTGGAGGTTTATCTATCCCACAGCTATTACCCATCCCAAAGGTATCCCTGCTCATTCCACAGGTATCCCTGCCCACCCCACTGCTATCTTAACCCATCCCACAAGCATGCAAAGGCTTAAGCCAATTCTAAAAGTTTCCACCAAGACTTTAAAAAAAAAAAACAAATGAAGCAAGTGTGTGAATCAAAGATAAACTTTATTGAACAACAAGCTGTAAAAAAAAAATGACCCAAGTCAAGTGTCCAAATAAAGTCCACAGGTAGCTAGCTACCCGGTCTCTGGCACTCTCCTTGGTCACTCGGAGGTGTGCCCAGGGTGAAGGGTCCAGGTACTATGGTGGTGGGTGGTGCTGGAGTGCCTGGCCTCGAGAGGACAAGAGGGGACGGTGTGTTGAGAAAGCTCTCGGACAGCTGGCTCAGCCCCGTGATGCTGAGAGGTACTTCCTCCATGCCATGGGGTGTCAGCCCCAGTACTGATGTCAGATGTACTGAGGCCGGGCTTGGCTGTGGGGTGGTGGAAGGAGTAGTGTAGTGGGGCTGTCTGGTCTGCAGCTGGGTGAGGACTGGCGTGGGTAGCATCATTGGCGTGTGTGGCATCGCTGTCGTCGGTGGCATCATTGGCGTGGGTGGCATCGCTGTCGTCGGTGGCATCATTGGCGTGGGTGGCATCGGTGGCATCAGTGAAACAGGTGGCAATGGTGTCACCCGATGACTCTGTGCCTGGACTGGGAAGGGCTGCTGCCTGTGCTGCTGAACCTCCTGGTAGCCGTAGCCCTGTTAGGTTAGGGGCTGTGGGAAGCCTTGGAATGGGAGGGACATCACCTGGGGTGGAGGAGCAGACCTGGACTGGGTGGGAGCAGGTTCCTCTGGGTCTGGAGGGTTGTGAAGCAGCTTGGTGATCTGGTCCTTCACCAGCTGGTACTGTGGATCCACCATTTCCTTGAGGGTCTGGTTGACATAGGTGAGGAAGGGCTTGCAGTTGGAGGATGAGGAGTCGGTGTGGACCAGCTGAGAGAGGAGATCTATGCTGGTGCGGATGGTGTCCCTGATCTCCAGCAGGACAGTGTGGCTCTGCCCCTCCAGCTGTCCAGCTCTCTGCCTTTCTGCGGAGGCAGAGCTGGGGGGGGGTGGATGCGGCTAGGACTGTGGTGGACTCGATGTCTCCTTTCTCCCACCGCACCAGGGAGTCCTCTACGCACTCCACCACGCTTACCACACCTGTCTGCGGGTTCTCCGCCGTGGCACACTCCACAGAAACCTGCCTGGAGACAGAGACTGACTCTCAGCCGGAAGAGGACTGGCTCTCAGCAGGCTGCCGGAGAGAGAGGGTCGTGAGAGTGGCTGCTGGTGCTCCTCGGTGGTGGACCTCACCCTCCAGGAAGCTGCACCTGGCCATGATGTAGGTCTCTCTGTCTGTCAGCTTCACAGTGGCCTGGCCAGATTTCTTCAGGTGCAGCTTCCCGTACCAGGTGTGCATGTGCTTCCACCAGCCGAGGAGCACCTCTGAAGTGTAACCCATACTCTCTGCCCTCTCTCTCCAAGCAGCCTGCTTCCGCTTGGTGTCCCTGTACAGCTGGTATCCCTTCCGCCACAGATAGTCGTTCTCTCTCAGCCACTCCAGCACCTCATCCTCGTGCGCCTCCTCAATATTGTATTGCCTCCTCTCCTGTTGTCACATATGCCTCTTCCTCCCTTTGGCAGGACCAGATGGGCCCTCATCAGAGGGGCTCCCAGGTAGTAGGGGCTGCTCCTCCACACCACCAGCAGCAGCAGCAGCACCAGCAGAATCATCATCATCATCATCATCATCCTCACCAGCAGGATCATAATCAGCATCATCAGCATCATCAGCATCATCATCAGCAGCAGCAGGATCATCAGCAGCAGCAGCAGTGGCAGCAGGATCAGCAGCAGAAGCAGGACCAGCAGGACCAGGATCCAGCAGCAGTAGAGTAAGCACCAGCAGGGCCAGCAAGTCCAGGAGCACGAGCAGGACCAGGAGCAGAGCAGGACGAGCAGGACGAGCAAGACCAGGAGCATGAGCAGGACGAGCAAGTCCAGGAGCATGAGCAGGTCGAGCAGGACCAGCAGGAACAGGAGCAGCTTCAACAGAGTAAGCACCAGCAGAAGCCCCAGCACCAGCAGAAGCACCAACGCCAGGAGCAGCTTCAGCAGAAGTCCCAGCAGAAGCAGGGGGCGGGAGGTTGGCCCTGTCCCTCTTGCCAGGGATGGCGGCAGGTTGCTGAGGCTTTCGCTTCCTCCCCATGGTTGTGGGGTTGCTGGCTGGCAGGGAGGCTGGCAGGCACCAAGGCTGGCAGGAAGCCTGGAAGAAAGCCTGGCAGGAAGGCAGGCAGGCAGGCAAGCACCAAGGCTGGCTGGAAGGCAGGCTGGCAGGGCAGGCAAGGAACTCGAAGTGTCCAGCAGCAGGTCTTTCCTTGGAATGCTGGCCACGTGCGAGCTGCTTCCCTTTATACCCGGGGGGGCTTACGTAATACTTCCCCCCCGCATGCACAATTAACGCTCGGCATCCGTTCCGCTTCTGCTGTGCATCCGCTAGGCTTCCGCTGTGCATCCGCTTTATCCACTGTGCATCCGCTGTGCATCCGCTTTATCCGTTCGGTGTCCATTCTGCATCCGCTGTATCCGTTCCACGTCCACTTCGCTATGCATCCGCCCTGCGTCCTCCCCACGTCCGTGTTATCCACTCCGGTTATGCAAATTTTTGCCCCTTTTAAGAGCGGATAACAACAGATGGAACATTTTGCTCGTCCGCTGTGTCCTTTTTGCATCCGTTGGCCAGTGTGACATGGGCTTAACACCTGTATCTCTGAAGATTTGGGGAAAAGAAATTCAGGGGTGGGCTGCTGGGGGCTTGCAGATGCTTGGGGGTTCCCCTAGCTAAGTCTCTGTGGGGCATAGAAAGCCCCCAATAACCTTAAAAAGACAAGCAGCCTAGAATAACAAATGGACATCTTTTTGGCTTTTTTCCTTTCTGGGCTTCAGCCAAGAGCATTTCACCGCTCGTAAAAGTGTCAGGCTAGATAAAGCACTTGTCAAGGGCTAATTCCCAAATGATAAAATCACATAACTCACCAGAAAGTCCACTAACTCCAAGATCCCTCTCACAGGCACTGTTATTAATTTATTTATTTAAGTATTAAATGCATGAAATAAAAAACAACTTTTTGGTATTTTTTATTTATTTATTTATTTATTTATTATTTGTGGGGGGGTTTTTCAGACTGTAAGAAAGGAAATCCTCTTTTTCCTTATAGGAGAGAAGCTTAACAAATCCAGCTTCCCATTAGAAGAAAACAGAGCAGAAATAAAGAAATGAATAAAAAAGGAAAGTCTTGTTTAAGTCTCTACTTTTGACAAGATGCCCCATGCCCTCTTTTACATCTCCCTGTGTTTCAGGAAGTATGAAGAAATCATGAAAAGAACATCCTTAGGACTGTACCAGGTCACTCACGTGACTGAATATATGCTCTCCTACTGGATTCTCCAGACTCCATAATTTCCCCCAGATTTTAAATTCTCACTCTTCATTTGGTCATATTGTGTCCAGAAATAAGATCATTAATTTAATTGTGCAAAACAAGAAGTTAATAAAACAAAAATGAACATATTTTTTGCAACCTCTGATGTACAGCAGGTGGAAGTCCGAAAGGTGCCTTTTTCCAAAAGGTAATTGGTTTTTCTCATCAAAAATATTTTGCTTTTCATTCAAGAACTGAAGAGCTTCTAAAGATGAGAAGCCAAATGTTTCCAAGGAGGGAAAAAACAAGTTTGGTTGCCTTTTAGAAAAGCACCTTTGGGACAACCATGACCTGGATGATTGAGAATCTCCACAGGCATAGGGGCTGGAAGTGATCATTGTATTACAAAGGTATGTGTTTCAAACATTTAAGGCTGCTTTTGGGAAGCACCTCAGTTGCAAGTTATTCCATAAAGTACTTCTCCTCAGCAATGCCGCCTCTCCACTCTGTATGTTTTGTACATCCTTGATGCTTGATTACTGCTCTCTCTTATAGCATTTGTTATCAGTGTAACATAGGAAAAGAAGGTTTTTTTAAAAAAAAACATGTGCTTTCACTTAACACATCACCTTTTTTCTGTCACAAACATTTGCTTATTTAAATCCTTTCTCCAAATGTCAGTATGAATTTTTCTTTTTCAGCACTGACATGGAGTCTTGATTTGTAAAGCTGGTTTTTAATTTAATGCCCTAGGAAAACACAACAGAAATAATAAATATGTATAAAAATCACAATAAAAATAAAAGTATCGGGGGTTTTTTCCATTCAAAAAAGTCAACATGCTCTTTGCTCTATCAAAGTCCCTCCCTTTTATTAAAAGGTGGGGGGAGAAAGACAATAATTGCATTGTGCCATCTTGACTTTTTTGACCTCCTCAGATATCCTGGCTGTACAAACCAGAATCACATCAGAACATCAGAAAGTCTTTACCAAGTTGACCAGGATCCTTATTGCCACCATAGACTAGCTTCCTACATGAGTTCAATTTGAATAATTAGATTGCAACTTTCAAAATTCAGTATGAAAATATTCTTATCCCAAGCTATGGAAAGCAAGGGTGTGACTGCTAGGAAAGATGTCAATCATTGCATATTAGTAGATGGGGAAGGAAACCATGATGCCTATGCTTATTTTCCAGTATATGCCATATACATGGTTCTCATAAATAAAACAAGCTCATCCTGTAGCAAGAGTAGGATAGCCAAAAAGAACTGTTTGTAGGAGAAGAAGGAGAAACTGAGAGGGATATGTACATGGCACTGATGGTGGGAAGGAGTTGGAAGAATATTTCAGTGGAGAATATCCACATATAAAGCAACTTACTCTATAGGTCAGGGCTGTCAAACTAGCGGCCCGCAAGCCGGATATGTCACGCACTAGCCACACCCACACCCTGTTTAGTGAAGGGAGGAAAAGTTGTGATACATCACCTGATGCTGCCATGATGGTGTAAGTTTGACATCCCTGTGTAGGTGGACACAGTTAAGTGGATAGCCAGGTAAGGGAGATGAAAACATCAAGATGGTTTCCAAAATTACATAATCAAAGTTTTACCAAAAAAAAGATATTGACATTCTACAAAGAGTCCAAAGAAGGACAAAGATGATTAGGGGACTGGAGGCTAAAACATATAAAGAATGGTTGCTGGAATTGGGTATGTCTAGTTTAATGAAAAGAAGAACTGGGGGTGATAGCAGCGTTCCAATATCTATGGGATTGCCAAAAGAAGAGGGAGTCAAGCTATTTTCCAAAGCACCTGAGGGCAGGACAAGAAGCAATGGGTGAAAACTAATCAAGGAGAGAACCAACTAGAACTAAGGAGAAATTTCCTGACAGTTAATTAGAACAATTAATCAGTAGAACAACCTGCCTCTAGAAGTTGTGGGTGGAAGTTTTTTAAAAAGAGATTTACAACCATTTTTCTGAAATGGTATAACGCTGCCTGAACAGGGGGTTGGATGAGAAGACCTCCAAAGTCCCTTACAAGGTCTGTTATTCTATTCTGTTACCCCTTTTTTACATGTGTCTCACCCATTAGAAGTGAGACTTTCTGAGTGTGGTTTTACTTCTGTACTTTTTTGAATTTTTTTTCTGCTTTCTTGTCCCCAAAATAGTTCAAATTCATGTTTATCAAAATAACAAAAAAAGGAGAAAGGGGAGGGGAATTCTATTCCTCCCCTTCTCATCTAGAAATTTAGAGATATTATTGGCTTTTAAATAAAGCATCAATCAATTTCATATGAAGTGAAGTTTCATTTCTTTGAATATAAATTTGAAAATGCTATGAATTTTTTTTTTTTAAATGAGCAATACTTTTGTTGGTTGTTATTAGAAACATATTGGACTATTCATACCACTGAACATGGCAGCCTTTCCAATTTCATTTCTCTTTCCCAAATGACAAATGAATGTGGCCTTCAAAATACTCTGGTTCCTTCCAAATTAGCAAAATGGAGTCATTTAGAAGAATGGAGAGTCCATTTGGAAAGAACTAACCCATTCCAATGGCCATTCTTTCTCATAGGCTTTACAATGCTTCCCCCCCAAAAAAAATCTGTCCAAAAGAGGAATGTGAATTAACTGGTACAATTTATGCACACAGAACTCTGGGCAGTTTTCCAAATGATGTACAATATTGGTTGGTTGAGCTCTCCAAAATTCCCTTTTGTGTGAAGATGATAGTCTGGCATTGTCTGTGCAGTGAGACTCGGATCTTCTCAAATATTTTTTTACCTGAATACTGTTACATGTAAGGCTCATAATTTCTTTGTAGCTTAAGAGAGGGAGACAGAATGGTGATACAAAGCTACAGAAGAGGCCAATGCTTCAGCTCTTTGTTCATTGGCATCTGAATTTCCCCCTCCCTTCTCTTCCCCCTGCAGCTGAGCACACCGATATCAAGCCATGGAGAAGTGCCATCAGTGTACAGTGAGGCCAAACTGGTGGCACATGTCTATCAGTCTGCCAAACAGCAGCTGTTCAGAGCATTTCAGAAGGCAGGCTTGGGCACTTGGGTGAAAAAACCCCCAGAGCAAGATCAATTTCTACTCGGGGTGTGAATCATTTGGCATCTTGGTAACATGACCGTATTAAAAGGACTGGAGGAAAGAGAAATACTCTACGGGAGCCGGAGAGACGTCATGTGAGACTCCATTCAACCCAAGTCAGAACCTTATATCTAAATGTGTTAGATATGAGATACATTCTGGTTAATGCACTGAACCTTTAGGAAACTGCTTTTACATACCCATCCCTTCTCAAGGATATACAAGCCCAGGTTACAAAAATGACCTTCACTATTTGCTCCTTGTTTGTAGCACATTGTTGTAATTATCTAAGCAGTACTTGTATTTCAGGCAACAGCAGGTTGCAAGTTGCGTCTGGCTGAAAAACAACAAAACCATCAGCCCTTTGGTGTTCCTCTTCACCATTAGTGCAATAATTATCATAGAAGGATGAGAAGATTTTTCTAGGTTACAAACACATGCAAGAATTAGCATACATTGAAACACAGAAAGTTATGTCTCTGTGTCTCTCTATATGGGTGTGAGAGAGAGGAAAGAGGTGGGATTTCAGACTGCAATCTTATACAGTGGCACCCCAGAGCTTTAGAAAATCTGCTCAATACATCAAAACCAAGGGAATAGAAAAGCAAGATATTGCCCCAAAGTTTAGATTAAAAGTTTATGTGTATTCACTGCAGGGAGCATAATATTTCAGAAAGAAGCAAGGAAAAGCTTGTATGTCTTTACCTTGCATTTAGGAAATAAATGGTTCTAAGACTGATTGACACCAGATCATGGCTATCTTGTTCTTGACACACAAAGGGTCTATCATGCAGCTGGTTCAACAATTATACAGCACATGATAACTATCAGCTGCCATTTTTAAGGTCTCTGATTAAGCTACAGAGCATCCTGCCTGCCACTGTCAAATGGTTCCATCCTCCTCTGGGTTCCAACTCATGGGAGGCAACTGTAGCTCTGAGAAGAATGAAGATAGTGTTAGTTTCTATAAATCAGAGATCTCGAAACATTTAAGACTTGTGGAGGGAATTAAGACTTATGCTGACTGGGAATTCTGAGAGTTGAAGTCCACAAGTCTTAAAAGTTGCCAAACTTAGAGACCCCCATTATAAATTGAAAACATTGTAGGAGACACAACAACAAGAAGAAATTGCAAAAGAGTTGAGAAGCAAAGATGGTTGGCTCTGGCTGGAATATGGCATGAAACAGAGGACAGGCAATGATCTGAAAACTCAGGTTGAGAGGAACTGGGGGAGTCAGATTGAGTGGGAAAGGGTTGGTAAAAGACAGAGCAGGATTATGGAGGGCTGGGAGAAATGAGAAGACCACAAGGAGTTTGGTAGGGGTGCAATTCTGGACAAGGCATCACATCCTGCACCAGATGGCCTCGGGTTGCATGCTTCTCAGAAACCACTTTTTCTTTTTTTTGCACTCTAGTTAAAAGAGACACAGGTGGGCCACGTTGTTGCATTAGATGACTTCACACTTTAGATTGGTTGAAAGCCCATTACAGGAGACCTCCCAGATGCACATACCATATTAAAGTCAAGCTACATTACAGTTCATTTATTTGCTTCCTACTCATAAGCAGAATTAAAAAAAGATATTAATTAGGGCACTGAAATTCAGTATAGCTGTAAGCAACAACACCCCTTTTGTCTTTGCACAATCCTTGGCATTTGGATCTTCTGAAATCCTTACTACAATCTGGTCTAGGACCAGCCAGCTCAAAAATCTGAAATTGCAGAAATTGGAGAAGAACATCAGTATTGCACAAATGCCAATGGAAAGCAATTCAGTTGTATGTTTAAAATATTCTAATATCAACATAGTGCAAATTGGAAGATACAGAGAGAGGAACTGGCATATGTTGATATTAGAAGCACTCCAAATAGGATGCTAATTCTACTCTTACATGGTTTGCTCATATTTTTTTACCTATCAAGCATGGTATGAAAGTTTTCTAATTTATGTGGACCAAAGAGGCAGGGTGAGCCTTCTCTTTCATGTTTGTCCACAAATCTGTTGGCCTAGATTCTACATGAGGGATAATTTGAGGCCTATCTAAATATTACAGATTCTTTAGAAGCACAATTCCTAACCTTGATAAGATCACTCTATTTCATAGCTATGATCAGTTTTCTAATATCAAGTTGACCTGAAGGCAGCCTCAACTAGCACAATATATTATGTTTTCTCATTCTCAGTTTCCTAGTTAGCACAGTTGTGCCAACTAAAGACCTAAAGACCTGTCACCATCCAACTTTCTCCTTGAGTGATTGAGGTCCGAATCCTGGCATTATTTTTAAATATTGCTGCCCTCAATCAAACTACATGAGCATTGTTGCAAAATGGAAAAAAAAAACTAATACACCTTTCCAATTGGATGTTCTTCAAAAGTGTTGGACTGCAAACATCAACTTCATTTAACACTGTGTAGTCCAGCATCACCAGGTTGGACTGGTGATATCTTAAATGATTGATATGATATTCACCTGATGTAGATGTTATGGTATTTAGGATGCCCGAGAAGTTATAGAAAATCTAAGAACCTCCAGAATTAGTCTCTACCCAAATGGTAGTTCTTTTTTTGCTGTTGTTGTTCCACATGACAGGATGTGCGGGTGTAGCGTTATTGTTTCTAACTTTTAGTTTTCATGAATTGTGTATATATGAACGTGCTGTTCCTGATCTGTCTTGGTGTATCTTCTTAGAGCTATCCAAACGATTTATGTCTCATACACAAGAGCAGAGTTCATTCTCGCACTTGTTGCATGGGAGCTCTCCCCTAGAACTCCCTTGATGCTACCCGTTTTCTGCAGATAAAGTTAGATGCTCTGTATATAAGGTCTTGAGAGCCATACTGAGTAAATACATTTGTTTATTAATGTCACAGGATAGGACTAGCTGCTGTATTTTAATGATTTTTTAAGGTGATAAATTACAAGATGTAGCTATAGTGTCTGTACAAATACAATTATTGTGATCAACTAGAAAGTTTAATTAGATTTACAAAAGGAATACTCCCCTTGCAGAAACATCTTGAACAAATAATACATTCCATATTAACTACCCAAAAAAAACCCTATAAAAACCCTATACTAGAGATAGTAGAAAATACAAATTCAATAAGATAGGAATTTAAAAAAGGCTTTGTGATGATAACAAGTGCTTAATTTTGAAGCTGAGATTTTCCTTTAGACCTTGAGCAAGCTTTTCCATGGACATCTCTTCCATCCAACTTGAAAAAGAAGATATACTTTCAAGTTTCCTAAAAGTATAAACACTCTCATCAAGAAAAAGAAAGCACTAGTTCCAGAATTATATTTAGTTC
Source organism: Laticauda colubrina (assembly GCA_015471245.1). Lineage (NCBI taxonomy): Eukaryota > Metazoa > Chordata > Lepidosauria > Squamata > Elapidae > Laticauda > Laticauda colubrina. Next base: position 1,952,463 of record BLBF01000048.1, read on the forward strand.
CAAGAAAGCCTTTGAATTCCCTAAGATTTTTGTACATAGTCTCGGATTATTAAAATTTTCAACACTCTGTATGGACATGTGCCCAGCTCTAGAAAAGTAGACAAAAGTTGGGGGACATCCTGTGAAAAAGAATGGCAGATAGCATCTCAATTTGCTTTTATAAGGGGATGTTTAATGACTGACTTTTCCTAATGGCCATGTTGTGAGAACACCCACAGAGGCAGTTTCTCAAATTTTCAAAAAAATACTCATAAATCCCAAAGAATTGGAGAAAGGAGAGAATAGTTTCAGGAAGAACCCAGTGAAAGTTAAGTTCCTCTAAATTCTGCTGAAACTAATGGAATTTCATATTTGTTGTCCTCTACTTATCCATGTGCAAACTCATCCGTGTTTGTTTGGAAGTAAACTTACTGGCTTGAGTGCTTCTTACTCAAATGGGAGATAAGATTGTATGAAATCTCATCGTGAAGAGCATGTTTTCAAAAATTCCCAGGTTCAGAATGCATTTGGATGTTTGGAGCTATTTTCCCTTCCAGCTCTATTATGATTGATGATTGATTGATTGATTGATTGTCTATTGCCCCACTCCTCAATTTTCCCTGCTATGAAAATAGACATTTTTGTTAACTTATTAACTTTGGAAATATAGGATGCTTTGGATCAATCTCATACATTCTTATGAGGTCCAAATCACTACATTATCCTTTTTCCCCCATGAGATTCAAACACATAAAAAGAAGCTCCCATTGTTATGTGGGGTAGCTGCTTAGAAAAGATTGCCTTCTCACTAAAAACTCTGCCTGGGAGACACAATCCTACCTCATGGGTTGTTGTAAGATTAAAATGAGAATGGAGACATCAAGGGTCTTCAAACTTGGCAAGTTTAAGACTTGTGGACTTCAACTCCCAGAATTCCTGAGCTAACATAACAGGAGAAAGAATTCTGGGAGTTGAAGTCCACAAATCTTAAAGCTGTCAAGTTTGAAGACTCCTGAGATACATGAATCCTAAATGAGAAGGTAACCTTTGGAGGAAAGTTAGATGAATAATAACATCTCTGCAACATCTCTTGGTGTTGTGTTTCAGTATGTGGGCCAAAGCTGCTAATAGATCACATTAAAGTGCCATTTTACTAACAGGGTGGTTTTTCCGAAGTTATCTTTATAGTTGAAAAAAATATGTAATGCTTTCTTAGAATTTCCCTATCAGTAAAACATTCCTCTTCCATATATGAAACAAACTTGTGGAGTTTCACAGAAACCCAATCATACATGGCATTTCCTGTGAAGACATGCCTCTGCCCCTTCAGTTCTTGCAAACTGGCGATAACCCCAGATCCCATTCATGCAAGAGAATTCCTTGCTAACTTCCATCAGAAGTTTTGTGAACTGCCTTACATGAGGCCTGTTCATTCTTATTCAACAATAAGGCTGTTCATTTTGTACTCTGAAATCTTGGTTTAGCACAAACTCCATGGTTGCTACTTAATTACCCAGATTCCCATAGAACTTTTGAACCATTTTCTTAAACTCCTAATCATTGTTGTCAGAATAATGACAATGGTTCTTTGAAGAACCTTTAATACTACCTAATACTTAGCAAATACGTTGTCTATTAAAGAGTTCTGGATGATGATAATGATGATAATGTTTTTATCTTACTCTTTGCTTATACAAGCACTTTTGTTGTTTTAGGAGTGACCAGTTCACCCAATCCACCAGTTAAAGACAATATAGACTCAACAAAGAAAACAAGAATTATGGCAGAGGTTTCTTACACTGTTAACTTGACCATGGAGAGTATTGGATAATTCCATGGAAAACCCTGAAAATGTTGGTTTTGTCCTTTCAGAATTTGAGTTCAAAGTCCAAAACTCATGCAATAGCTCAACATTTTGTAATGAAGCTTCTTCCCAATTGTACATCCACATTTCCAACACAGGAGAGAATGGCGCTGCACTAGAAATTCAAAGAGAAGACAGTGTATATATAGTGAGCATGGATGAATGGCAATATGGTACAAATGGATGTACATTTGTAAGATTTGTACAAACAAAAATAACAATTTCCAAGTGTGAATTTGCTGCTAAATTCTGTAAATTGCACCTCAGTGATACCTGATAAGTGAATGTTTCTGTTATAAGTGAATAAAATGCCTATTAAAAAAAAATCTGTTTGTTTGCTGGTTTTGCTTTCCTCTCTTTGCAAAATGCCTATAAATGTCTCTTTGAAATAGAAAATTTCCGCAGATTGGATGGGTTTCTCTGAATTTCACCAGAGAGAGAATCTTAGGAATGACAATAGGACTACTGCAAAAAAGATCTTATGAAGTCCTAGCTGTGGGAAGCCACAGGTGGAGAAGTTATGATTCAATTGTCTTATCCATACAGTCTCTTTTATCAACACCAAGATTTTCCTTCTTTGTTTATTTGTTAGATGGACTTTAGGGTCCTGCAATAACTAATGACTAAGTGCCATCCATTTCAAAATATTGAATTAGGTTAGAATATAAAATAGACCATAAGAACAACCTATGCATCATTTCTGAAGACATAGCCTTACAATGTCATGATACCAGCCTATCACGAAGACAAGCTGAAGCCAGATCAAAGTGATCCAGCTGTAAAAAAGTCTTTTTCACGAGAAAATGTAAAACTATTTCCTATGCAAAGATTCTAATTTGCAAGTAGGAGGAGCCTAAAGGATATCAGCAACCAAAACCTAGCTTGCCGCAGGAATACCCCTTTTATCTGGCCCATGGCACTCTGTGCTTCCATGGACATTTCTCCTGTGTCTATAAAAGAGAACAGAACTTGCTCAGCAACCAGAATGTCCTTGTGCATTTTTCTCCTCTCCAGCACATAACAAATAAGAATAAGAGAAGGGAAGCAAGCAAAGAGAAGATTCAGGCAGATACATGCATCATCTGTTGGGTTCCCAATGCCTGGTGGTATGATTGTCCATTGAATTTAACAGGTCTGCTTGTGGGGAAGGATCTTCAAGGAAAAGTTGAGAAGGACTGAAAGACTCCTGATCATTAAAAAAAAAACACCTTCCAAACTGCCATTCCACACAATTTTCAATGCATCCTCAATTAAAGGGATTGTGTTTGTTCTCCTACCGCATCAAGTAATTAGAAAAGACATTAGTTTTCAATCCCAAACCAAGTTAGTGGAAGTTTTTCCTTTTATTTAAATAATAGTATGGTTTGGGTTAATTTCCTTTATTAGTACAATTTTATCCTAAGCAGCACATATACCTAGAATGAGTAGCCAGAAGTAAAACCCAATTGTACAACAGCAGTGAATTCTGTCCAAGGAAACTTTCAACTTTCCCCTTAAAGAGCTTGATAAAAAAAATTGCTTCAAATTAAAATCAAACATTCATGGCAGGGAAGGGCAAGAGAAGGAAGCAAGAGAGACAGAGAAATGAGTTTGCTCTGTTTTGTCACCTTTTAACATTCACAGGGGTAAAAAGAAAAATTGGACTAATTTTAGTCATTGTCATAAAAATGGATGATGATTGATGGTTTCAGAGGCTACATGAATGCACTTTTTTCATTCTTCCATTCCTTTTCAAGGAAATTGCTTACTAAGAAATGTTTCACACTGCATAGCATGATCTGAGCAGTTCTTCTTTGGATACTACTTGGTTTATGGTTTGTTTTGGTCTTCAGATCTCCAATTTAGTTCTGGCTGGCTCAGATCTCTGCCTGCTGCCTTGACACCCAGCCCCAGATGCCACATCCCACCTGGTTTTTCTTTAAACATGTTTACTTTTAACTTAATTGGGGGGGGAAAGCAACATGCTACATAGCTATAAAGCAAAACAGCCAGTTTAAACACTACTGCTCTTTCAAGGATGACCATCTTAAAAGTAGGATTAAAAAATAGAAATGACAGAAGAAATACCGTTTCCTCAAAAAAACAATTTACTGTAAATCCTAGCTTGATTTTCCATGTGTGCCCAGTATAAACCCTATCCCCCAAGATAAGCCCTAATGAAGATCCTGCCCACTCCAGAGCACACGGGTAAAAATTAAGCTAGGTGAGAATGGGGGTGGAGCTGCACTAGTACTTACCTTTGGACAGTTGTAGCCAGGCCTCGCCCATTACCTGAAGGGCTCTGTAGCTGATAACAAAGCTCCAGATCGATCCAGAGTTTTGTTATCAGTTGCAGAGGGCTTCAGGAAAGCCTTGCCAGCCATAGAATAAGATGTTCCTGAAGGCCTCTGACAGCGAAAAGGAGGCCAGGGCTGACATGCACAAGTGAGGTTAGTTAGGGGATGACATCCCCCCAAAATAAGATCTGGTACCTAGGTCTTATTTTCAGGAAAACATGGTATGTCCCAGTCCTTTGTTCAGTAATAGTTCTACCTGCACATGAAAAGGATAAAAGTAAAATGAGGGAGTAGATGCTGATAGGCAAAACAGAAAGACTAAATAGTTTCTCACTGATATGAGAGAAGAAATATTCTTGCATTAAAATCTGTTTGGCAGTGGTGGAACCAGTGAACTAGCAGTAGTGAACTTCTGCTCATTTAGGGTGCCTCTATTCATATTCCTGCAGGAAGTGAGGAGGAGGTAGTTGATGACTTAATTAGCCCTGTTCTGTATAAAATGGTTTACTCCAAATGTCTCAAATATGATTGGCCAGAAAGGCCGGCATGGGATTGGTTCACTAGGAACCAATCCAGAAGAGCCGCCAAAAGGCGGCAAAGTCAAGTAATTGTCATTGGCTACAAGCCGGCAGGCAAGCCATATATAAAGGCTGTTATACATTTGCGATAACTGTTGAAATAAAGACTTTTGCTGTTGGAACCCGGTCTACCTCACGTTTTTCCGGACGGAACACTGGCGACGAGGGTGGGATCATCCTAAAACATGAGATTGTGCAAGCGGTGAATTGAAATCCAGGCTTGAAGCGATGGCTGGAAATAATGCACCGCCCGCACCCTTCAATCTCAATGAAGAGGATTGGGAATCCTACATAGACCATTTTCAAATGTACTTAGAAAGCAATGAGATGGAGGAGATCTCAGATCAGCGTAAGAGGGCTGTCTTCCTAATGCATTGTGGACCAACTGTGTTCAAGATGGCCAAAGCATTGGCGAAGCCCAGAGACATAAAATAAATGACCTGGCCCGAACTCCAGCGGATGCTAAAGGCCCACTACACACCAGTAGTGTCAAATCTCATCAAATGGCACAAATACTACCGAAGGGACCAAAAAGAAGGTGAGACCATCGCTGACTTTGTGGCAGCCCTCTGACAACTGGGGGGAGCATGCGAGTTCCTGAACTTAGATGAAGCCATGCGAGATCGAGTGGTACTAGGCTTAAAAGACTCTAATTTACAAAGTAAATTGCTAAATAAACCCAACATAACAGTGGCTGAAGCAATCGCAGAAGCCACAGTCGCAGAAGCCGTGAAGAAGTCAGCGGCCACTATGAAACAAATGAATGCGAATAACAAGGAAACGATCCTAGCCAGAGGAAAGAAGCAAGTTCCCGCCACCACACATCACAAAGATTTTGACGAAACATCAGAATCCAAAGATGATGAGGATGAGGTCCACCGCCTGTACGCCAACAAAGAAAGGCGCAAAAAAAGAAACTGGCGGAAATGCGCAGGCTGCGGAGGAAACCACCCTCAAGCCGATTGCAGATTTCTTGATGCCATCTGCTGAGCTTGCAAGAAAAGGGGACACATCGAGAAAGTCTGTAGGAATCGCAAAAATAACAGCCCTAACAGACGCAGTAACTCTCCTCCACAAGCTGAATCAAAACAAGCCGAGAGAAAGTGGGAGCACAACAAACGAGCCTGTAACCGAGAAAAGACCCATCAAACTGTCACTATCGGAAGCACTCAAACGGAAAGCGGGAGAAAAGTCAAAATCATCGTAAAAATTGAAGGTAGCCCCAGTGAGATGGAAGTCGATTCAGGGTCTTTCCTGTCAATGGTGTCGTGGGACACAATCAGATGACTGGTCCTAAATATCAAACTAAAAGAACTCCAGAAACAAAAATTAACTCTGAAGGACTACCAGGGGAATAGAATCCCTGTGGTAGGTCTAGGACATTTCTGAGTCACCTACAAGCAGCATGTCGAAGTCCTACCTCTAACAATAGTCGACCGAGACTGACTCAGCCTCCTGGGCATCGAATGGTTCGCACCATGGGCATCGGAATGACCAGAGTGGGCCGAATAGCCACAATCGACTGGGAAGAAAGCCTGATTCATGAGTTCCAGGATGTTTTCGATGGCACCCTAGGCAGGTACTGGGGGACCCCAATTTCCTTAATTTAGACCCCTAGATGGCCCCTAGAAGATTAAAGGCCAGATGAGTTCCCTTTGCATTAAAAGCAAAAATAGAGGAACAATTGAATAAATTAATTGACCAAGGGGTGTTGGAACCTATTGACCATGCTAGATGGGAGATGCCAATAGTAACACCGGTTAAACCTGATGGGTCGGTACGCATCTGTGGAGACTACAAGGCTACCCTGAACCATGCGCTACAACAAAGCGCATACCCTGTGCTAGTCGTACAACATTTGTTACACTCACTCGGGGGAGGAAAAATTTTTGTCAAACTAGATTTAGCACAAGCAAACCAACAATTTCCAGTAGACCCATTAATGGCCGAGGCACAGACAATAGTAACTCACAAAGGGGCATTCAAGTGTAACAGACTTCAATTTGGAGTAAGCATTGCCCCAGGTGTTTTCCAAACCCTCATGGAACACCTATTAAATGGAATAAAAGGGGTCGTACCATATTTTGACGACGTCCTGATTTCGGCTAAAGATACGACCCAACTAGAAAAAAGACTAAGAGAAGTACTAACAAAATTTAGAGAATCTGGCCTGAAAGTTAAAAAAGAAAAATGCTGCTTAATGACTGATCGCGTAAAATTTCTGGGCTACTTAATTGACGGAGAGGGTACACACCCTACTGAAAAAAAGGTCAAGGCTATTAAAAACGCACCACAGCCAAAAAACAAAATGGAATTGCAGGCATTTTTGGGTCTAATAAATTTCTATAACGTATTCCTCCCCCACAAAGCAACAATAGCAGAACCATTACACCATTTGCTGGATAAGAAAACTAATTGGATTTGGGGTCATAGAGAACAAAAGGCATTCCAGAGAATAAAAAATTTATTAACATCAAACACCGTTCTTATCTAGTTTAGTAACACACTTCCATTGATGGTCACCTGCGACGTCTCACTGTTTGGAGTCGGTGCCATCCTGAGCCACCAACTGCCAGTTGGGAGAGAGGCGCCCGTCGCTTATTATTCAAAGATTCTTTCTAAAACAGAATGTAACTATAGTCAACTAGACAGAGAAGCCCTGGCAATCGTCGCCGGAGTGAAACGTTTTCACGAATATTTTTATGGAAGAACATTTTTAATCGTAATGGACCATAAACCGTTACTAGGAATTCTGGTGGGAAACAAACCTACACCGAACATTTTATCCCCGCAAATGACTAGATGGTCAGAATTCCTTGCAGCATACTCTTACACATTGACACATCGACCCGGGAAGCAAATCTCCCATGCAAACGCATTAAGCCGAACACCACTGCCAATGACAGAGGAAGACCCGGCGCCAACAATGACAACCCTGCAAATAGAAACATGCCCCGAACTGCCAATATCTGCAAACGATGTCGCCAGAGCCACCGCAAAGGACCCAGTGACTGCCCGCATATTAAACTGGGTAGGTAAAGGCTGGCCGGAAAACCAAACAACTGAAAACTTTAAACCTTTCCGGACCAGACAGACTGAACTTTCAATTCAAAAAGACTGTTTATTGTGGGGTGATCGGGTGGTAATTCCTCCTAGACTACAGACTAGAGTGTTGGGCATGCTTCACAAGGGCCACCCTGGTATTCTAAAAATGAAAATCCTAGCTAGGAGCTATGTCTGGTGGCCTGGTCTAGATAAAGATATTGAATACTGGGTTGCTACTTGCACTAAATGCCAGAAAACCAGGCCTTCCCCTCCACAAGCACCCATAAGGGACTGGGAGACCCCACGAGGCCCCTGGTCTCGGGTCCACATTGACTTCACGGGTCCTACTAGGGGGCATACCTTTTTAATTGTCATAGATGCATACTCAAATTGGTTGGAAGTTGTAGTAATGTCATCTATGACAACCGAGGTGGTCATTAAACAACTTAACTCTTTGCAACCCATAGATTGCCGGACATCCTAGTGTCCGACAACGGGCCACAATTAACCGCCATACAATTTGAGCAATACCTAGCCTCCCTAGGTATACGCCATGCACTAACTGCACCAGCAGCAAATGGTAGGGCCGAGAGAATGGTCAGGTTTACTAAAGAGGGTTTAGAAAAAATGGACCTCAGGGATGTCCAGGATAAAATCAACCATCTACTCACCCTCCAACATATCACACCCAGCACTGTAACCAACAAAAGCCCAGCGGAATTGTTAATGGGGAGAAAACTTAGGTCACAATTAGATAGGTTACATCCAAATTATACTTTGGAAAGACCCCCCGATTCCTCCAGCCATTTCCGCACGTTTGAATTCGGCGACCTAGTCTACGCAAAAAATTTCACCGGTGACCCTCTATGGCTTCCAGCCACAATCACACAAATAACAGGCCCCCGGTCCTACTGCCTAACCGTAGACAATGGCAGGGAATGGAAGCGGCACATAGACCAGCTTCGTTCCTGAAATATTGAACAAAATACAAACTCACGACCCCAAATAATAAAAATTGACAAAAACAAAACCAAAGAGGGGGGGGGGAATACAAGAAAATAATAATAAAGAACTTTTTAAAATAAATCCAGAACATCTAACCAATCAAAAAGAGGAAAAAGAAAACTTATGGTTAGATGAGACTTGCAGGAAAACTCTAGACGAAGAGAAACCGGTCCTGGAAGGGGCCAGCCAAGCCAGCTCGACCTGCCCGGGAAAGCCAGGAGGGAGCGGCAAAACCACCAGCCTGAGAAACTCAAGCGGTAGCAAAATGGCAGACTCACCCTTCCAGGCGGTTCCATGGAAAAGAGCCGGAGAGACAGCAACCCCATCAGAACCGGTTGAAATCTCCAGCGAAAATGAACTGCGCAAGTCCAGTAGAGTCAGAAGAAGCCCCACCTATCTGCACGACTATGTCACCCACGTAGGACTAAACTAAGGGGGGAGGGGTGTTCTGTATAAAATGGTTTACTCCAAATGTCTCAAATATGATTGGCCAGAAAGGCCGGCATGGGATTGGTTCACTAGGAACCAATCCAGAAGAGCCACCAAAAGGCGGCAAAGTCAAGTAATTGTCATTGGCTACAAGCCAGCAGGAAAGCCATATATAAAGGCTGCAGCGGCTTGAGCCAAACTGTTCCGTTTGCGATAACTGTTGAAATAAAGACTTTTGCTGTTGGAACCCGGTCTACCTTCCGTTTTTCCGGAAAGAACAAGCCCCCTTTTTGAATCTTTAAAAAAAGGATATTTGGGGTCTGGCCTTGTCCCTGACAGCTGCTTTTTTGTGAGAATGTTTATAGCAGTTTTTGGAAATCTCAGGTATTCTCACCACCCAAAAGAATAAGTACCCTAGGTGTAGTGCTTCTATTTTCCAAACACGCCAGAAAAGGGAACCAATTTTTTTCATAATTTGGAGCAATTCACTATGGATTGCCATAATTCATTAGGCAATAAGATCTAAAACAATAATATGCCACCAGGCTTGAAATTTCGAACCTAGACAACTTAGAACTACACCACCTACTGTCTGACCTAACTTTAATACAAAAATTGTCTGCTACATGTCAATGACTATTACAGTTTCAACCACAATAATATACAGGCAAACAATAGATACAAACTCAAAGTAAACAGCTCCAAACTCGATTGCAGAAAATACAACTTCAGCAAGAGTAGTCAATGCCTGGAATTCACTACCTGACTCTGTTGTGACATCCTCAAACTCCCAAAACTTTAACCTCAAACTGTCTACCATGGACCTCACTCCATTTGTATGAGGTCTGTAAGGGGGTGCCCTATTGTTCCCATTTATTCATACTCATTTATTATGTATATACTTATACCCATTTATACTTATATCCTAATATACTATGTTCATACATAATTATTTTCTCATACATGTTTGACAAACTAAAATAAATAAATAAGGTGAATAGCAAAGAGCTCAAAAATAAGTGGTCCATTGGAATAACACTTTACAAATGCCAATTTCTAACCGTCACCAAAAAGTGAGATGTTCTCAACTTATTACGCTCTACTGACTGAAGAAAGAGATTCTCCATTTTACATTCTGCAGCCAGTAGAGTTCTGCACCAGTGGTTTTCTAGTTCTTGCAATAGCTAGAGTTGGTGTCTTGAATCACTGCTTGTGAAGCTCCTAGTTTCATGATGGTGGAGGTGAAGCCTGACATAGCACCTGTTCACAGAAAAAGCCCATGCACATGATTATAGCATCAGATATATTGTACATATACCATATGAATGTAGCTATCATGGGGAAAAAATGCTAAGGCAGTGAAATTAACCTTCAGGTTAGTCTCTCCTTCCTATCTACATCCTGTTTAAAAATATAACTAGATTTTAGATAACAAGGTAGACTTTGTTTCTCCTACAGAAAAATATAAACAAGGGGATTAAAAGAAGAGGCTGTTTTCTTTTCTTTTTACAACTCTATAATCCCTTTTAGTGGGATGGAGTTGGGCAACTTTTATGGACCTGAGAGTTTACTGGCTGGGTGCCCTTCCTGATGCCTACCCAGAGTTCACAGCAGATATTTTCTCTTTGCATACTGATAGAGAAATGTTAGTCTCTGCCTAAGATTGAACTCTTAATCTTCCAAGTGGGAGGCAAGTGTTTTCACCTCTAGACTACCTCACTTCTCTAAGAGAAGAGGTTATCTTCTAGGGTAGATAACAGAGGTTATCTGTCAAAAGAAATATGACAGTCTGTTCTGTGAAGTCCTTGATGCTCTCTGAGCTTAATTGTTTTCTTGCAGACATTTCATTACCCAACTAGGCAGTGGTGGGATTCAAAAAAATTTACTACCAATTATGTGGTTGTGGCTTGGTGGGCTTGGCTTGGTGGGTCTGGCAAGGGAAGGATACTGCAAAATCCCCATTCCCTCCCTATCCCACTAACCTGATTTCCAGCCCCATTTTCCTGTGAAGGGCAACAAAAGAAGACCCAGCCGATCAGCTGGGACTCATGAGGCAGAGAATAGATGGGGGCAGGGCCAGTCAGAGGTGGTATTTGCCAGTTCTCTGAACTATTCAAATTTTCCGCAACCAGTTCTCCAGAACTGTTCAGAACCTGCTGAATTTATTACCTTCTACAGCTGGGTAATATAATCTGCACTAGAAGGGAGTGGGAGTTGCAATTTTATCATAAAACAGAGGGCCAAATATTTTTCATTTTCATAACTGACATGGATTACAAATAGATTTCCAGGGACCAAATTTGCAGCTTGATCATATAACTATTATACATGTATACTTTCCTGAAGAAATTCATAACGTACCATGTCTCCCATTGAAATAGACCCCTTTTTAATCCTACATTAAAAGGTGGGGGGAAGCATTTACAGTGGAAGTGTACATTTGTTAAGGGTCTCCTCTTTTCTTCAGAAGGCAAAAGACATGCTTTGTGTTGGTTAAACAATACCAAGCAGCCTATCAAAACATCTTCTCTGTTAAAATTGCTTAGCAATTATAACAAGGGCCATGTGGCTTAGCAGTTAAAGTCACTGAGCCTGTCATCTAGAAAACTAACAGCCTGGGTTCAAGATCCTAGCGCTGAGTGATGGGATGAGCTCCCATTACTCGTCCCAGCTCTTCTCTTAAATAATCATGTTCGAACCTAGCAGTTCGAAAGCATGCAGATGCAAATAGATAAATAGGTACCACTTCAGTGAGAAAGTAACAACATTCCATGAAACTCAGCATAAAGTCATGCTGGCCACATGACCATGGAAACATCTTTGAACAATCCTGGCTTCCTCTACTAGGAAACAGAGATGAGCAACAAGCTCTAGAGTCAGCCATGAGTAGAAAGGGAAAGATTTAGCTAGCAATTACAAAGTTGGGTGCATGTGCAAGAAATATTTTGCACCATTTTAGATTTTTTGATGATTAATTCCAGACTTGCCAACTTATTCAACATTACTGCTGAAACAATATTATTCCAGAAAAATGCAGCAAGATTAAATAATCATGTGTTGTAATTATGTTCAAGACCTATGAGTTTATGACACCTAGGTCAAATCTGGAGGACCAATCAACTCGGGAAATTATTGCTGCCTCAATAGGCTGCTTGGACTGCTTGTTTTGGAGAGTTCCAGTTGCAAGGTTACAAATGTTCTTCTTATCCCGAAATATGGATTACTTGAAGCTATCCTTATAAAACTTCCAAGACAACATTACTGTGAGCAATCAGTTCCTGAGCCTTTAATAAATAACAGTAAAATAATAAAGAATCTACAATTTAAAATTGTGTAAATAAATATTTTTATAGGCAGAGTAACTAATTTGTTAAACATTGTTGCAGGGATGGTATAACATCCCTTCAGGAAGATTTTGCACAAGTTTCTCTTTATGTTTTTATAAGCAAGATGATAAAATGCATATCTGTAAAGTTGACTTTTTTTAACCCGTTGATGTAGCATGTTTTAAAAATTGCTCTTTTTCAATTTGGAGAAGCAATTTAAACCTCTTTTGCTTTGTTTTGACGGGTCAAGGTTGTATTTTCTCATGCTGCCCTTCTGTCCTTCTCATACAAATCAAGCCACAAGTATCTATTTGGGTTTGTCATTTAATATAAAAACAGAAAATGTTGCTTCAGAACAGTGGTGGGATTCAAATATTTTTACTACTGGTTCTGTGGGCGTGGCTTGGTGGGCGTGGCAGGGGAAGGATACTGTAAAATCTCCAATCAGAGGTGGTATTTGCTGGTTCTCCAAACTACTCAAAATTTCCACTACCAATTCTCCAGAACTGGTCAGAACCTGCTGAATACCACCTCTGCTTCAGCAGTGGCTAAAGTCCAAGCAAGTAATTGACTAACAAGGTTGCTGCCCAGATATCTATCTTATCGTTGAATTTTGGATATTTGCCTTTAATAAAGTTTTATTTGGGTTTTCACACATACAAAATACAAGTAAAACGTATTTTTTGAAAATAGCATGGTCCCGGGTTGAACTTCTTTATACAGACACAAAACTCAATTTCATTCTCCTTTTTGTGTTCTAGTCCATATCTTATACTATTCTACATTTTCTATATAGTTTTTCCCCTCTTTTAATTTTCTCAATTTTATTTTGATTATTTCATCTCAATTCAAATCATTATATTTATACTTTTGTCTGTTCTGTTTCAATTTCATATTATCTTTTCTCATTAAACAAATTTTCTCCTGTAGTTACTAATTGGAGGATGACTCCTTTATATCTTTTAATTACATCCATTCAACTTTTATTTAAACTTCAATTTGTACCTTAAGGTTACGACCTTCAATATAATACATAATATATAACTTCCAATCGAATTCTGTTTGGTACATTCTTATAATACACACTATATTTTTAAAAAAAACATTATAAATATATGTAATTATAAACCCTCATTCCATTCCAATTCAGTTCTATCATTAGTAATCATTAAAATCTTAACATCTTTAACACTTCTTTTCAATTAAATTTCATACTTCCTTAAAGACACATATAATCTCCATAATTAATTTTTCCCTTATTTCTCTTCACATATATTTTATATTCATTTTGTTACATTTATTTATTGACAAGCATTCCACTAAGTTACAGTAACTATTTTATTAAACATTTTAATCATGCATTGTTTCATATTTTCTAAAATTATTTCTGTTTCTAATATAACAATATTATCTAATATAACAATATCTAATAAAACCTTATGTACCTTTGCAGAATCCCTTTTTCCATTAAATTGTCACCCATTATCTCAAAATAGGCCCTGCTTTTCTATATTTTGTTTCTGTCCTTTATAACTGCTTTTCCTTTCTTTCTTCCCTCTCATTTTCTCCCTCCCCTTTTTACCCCCTTGTCTCTCTACTTCTAATTTTCTCTTCTACATTTCCCTCTTCTGTTGCTTTCTGATTTTATACTTATTTTTCACTCTATATTATTTTTTGGAGTTGTTTTTCCCAATCTTAAACTTTCCATTCTTTCCCCCCTTTCCTTTTTTTCTCCCATCTAAGATTACTTGTTCATTAAAGATGGCTTCTTCTTTGTCCCAATCTTTTTGTTCTGCAGGCATTTCTTGTTGTTTCTCATAATTCCAAATCTCCATTTCTAAAAACTGAAATACGAAGCCAAAAGAAACTCTCCCTTCTTGTGCATCTTCTCTGAACTTTGTAAGTTCCATTTTCAGTTCTTCTAAAAGTGGAGCCATTTTAAACAGTTTTAAACAACTACCCAATTGATTTTAGTCATTCAAATACAATAACCAAAAATCCAGAAATCATCAAGTAATCCAAATAGTAATCCAAGTTATTTCTTCTTATTTCTTTTTCCACTTTCTCTTCCTGGGGTTTTTGTTGTGATATTTCAGTTAAAATGTATCTTTTGGAAGTCTTGTTGACATTTTGCTGTAAGTTCTTTTTAATTCCAGGCAGTCTCCTCCCTTCCAGATTCTTCCCTTTTATTCTTTTTCTCTCCTTTCCTATTTTCAAAGGCTTTTGATTATCCAGAAATCTTTATTATCCCTTTGCCTTTTTATTTTCAGCATTAAATGCCTATCAATATCAAAGTGGATTTTTTTCCAATTTCTTGCTTAAGTCCATTAGCTGTCAGTATAGGAAGAGGAGAAAAAAAACAACCAAATCTTTTCCCTTTTTTCTCTCCTTCGCAGCTTAAAAATCTTCTTAGGGAACAATGTTATTGTGTTTTTTTAATAGTTTCAATTCCAGGGTACCTTATTTGTTGTTTTTGCTGTTTGACCTGGTCAACCAAAACTTTCTCTTCTTATCTTCCTCTTGCACATTCTTTTCTTCTTTGTGATGGCCATTTCTGACCACCACTACAACCGCCTTCGGGAAAGGGTGTAATGGGCAGCTGGGAGGAGAGATGCGGCTCTCCTCAACCCTGTAGGCAATCTCCCCCTTCTTCACCACCTTTATGGGGTGGCTTAACCCCAAAACCAGCCAGCTCGGGCGCTCCTGTGGTGAGCACGGATCAAAGCCTCACAGAGATGAGGTTTCAGTCTGTCGCCGAAGAAGCTCAAACCGGAAGTCCTGAATTTTGGATATTTGCCTTGATGGTAAAGAAGTTGAGGGTAAAGAAGTATGGACAGATTGCCAACCAGAAGAGAGTGGTAGGTTTGGAGTGAAAACTGGATCATTCATGGTGATATGGTGCTTCCAGCCTGTGACCTCTCTGCTGAGGGTAATCTCAGCAGGTAACTGATGCAGTAGTCTTTGACTTTCAACCATTCATTTAGTGGCCATTTAAAATTGCAAAACATTGAAAAAGTGACTTACTACTGGACCTCACACTTATGACCATTGTAGCATTCCCACCATCATGTGATCAACATTTGGGCAACCAGCATGTATTTATGATGGTTTTGCAGTATCCTGGAATCATGTGAGCACCGTTTGCAACCTTCCCAGCCAGCTTCCACCAAGCGTAGTCAATGGGGAAAAGCTACATCCGCTTAAAGACGGTGTGATTCAGAAGAACAGAGTTCTTGTAGTGTACTCTCCTGATCAACCATTCCAGACTATCCAAGCTTCTTCTAAAAGCCTCCAGTGTTGGAGCATCCACAACCTCTGAAAGCAAGCTGTTTCATTTAACAACTACAATGTATCCCTTAACAATTTTGGGGTGGGGAAAAGTCATAAAATCAGCTGCAACTCACTTATCAACCACCATGCTTAGGCAATGGATTTCCGATCCTAACAGCAGTCATAAGTCAAGGACCATCTGTATTCTCTGATTCTTCTGAGGGTTTCTCTGGTTCTGAGCCATCATGCCAGCTTAGATTCACACATATCATTTGGGTTAGAAAGACCTTTTAATGCCTTGGGAGAGATAGAAATGCTAAAAAAGCTACAGCAGAGAAGGGAAAAGATCTTACAATCCACCCTCCAACAAAGCATTCTTAGTCCTTCCCTACAAGCAAGCTTTCATCTAGGACTTTCCTATTAACTCCAGGCATGGAGTTAAGCCACCCAATCCAAGGGACCTCTTCAAATTAAATTTTCTTCTCTACTCATCACCAAGATGCTGCTGGCTTCTGTTTGTTGAAGGGTCAAAACATACTGTTTCTCCTCAGCATGGCTGAACAGCAACTGCAGTTCCTTATTTTGTTTGGTTTTTCTCCCTCTCTCTCTTTCTCCTTCTTTTCCTTTCCTTTTAAAGGAAGTTAAATAGCCAAACAAGACATTTGGATAGAACATATGGAGGACTTCTGTGTTTCCAATTCTCATTTCTTGAAAGATAAACACCAGATTTCTGTCTAAACAACTCTTTATAGGCAGGCAGGCAGCCACACCTGCTGATTTGCATTGGTGCATGTGCATTGCCACATTAATTGTAATGCAGACAGCACATTCTGGTGCCTTCTTTGTCACAGCACTTGCCTTCTGGAACAACTTCTCTCTGGAAATGTATTGGCCCCTTGCCTTGACCTTGGACAAAAAAGTTGTTTAAAACTTAGGTCTTCCAGGAATCAGTTAACACTCTCCCCATCCCTTTCAAGGGAATTCAGATCCATCAAATTGCTTTCTTCCTCCCCAAGAGATGCAATGGAGTCAGACAGCCTTCTAAATTTAAAAAAGAAAGAACTTGGAAAGTATAGTTAATGGTTGACGCTAATGAAAACTTAATGGGACAAGGGGAGATTTAGGAGACCCAAGAGTATATGATGTTGGTTCTGAGGAATTAAGTCACAAATAAAATAGATTTGATAATTCATGAACTCAGTAGCTTGCTTTTTAGGATTCTTATCCAATCCAGGGATTTTTGCACTTTTTCAGCCCCAGAACAAAATTCTCCCAACAAAAGGTAACACTCTAGCGACAGAAATATGGCTGCATTCTCATGAAATTGTGCACTGAAGCTCCCGTGAGTAACCAAGATCCCTTGGGAGCTCGATATTCCCCCGCAGCCAACCCTGGTGAAGCAGCTTCGGCAAGCTCCCGCAGCCTTCCCCAGCAGCCATAGCCTTCCATCCCCGAGCCCCTGCGAAGTGCAATTCCCCAGTGGCAGGGCAAGGCAATCTCCCAGAGGTAGGGCCATTGGACAATCTTCTGCAATCTCCCCAGCAGCTGTAAGGCTTGAGCCCTGAGCCCCAGTAGAGCACAAATACCAGGAGGCAATTAAAGAGCCTGGAGGCAATTAGAGAGCCAAGCCGGAACACAGCCATCCCCACTCAGCTTTCCGAGCCCTGGATAAATACAATTTCCCAAGGCAGCCAGAAAGCCAAGCCAGAAGGGACTTACAGTCAGCCACTCTAAATCCCAGCAAGAAAAACTTGTTTTTTTGTTGTTCCCAGGAAACAATCTTGCTAGAAAATAATTCCAACAATTCTCTACCTTACCAAATAATCTCTCACCAACCTCTACCTCACCAGGAAACAATTACTTAGTAGCCATTAAAACAATAAAACAAAACAAAACTTTTCTTTACCCAAACCAGGGGCATCAAACTTGCGTTGTCATGTGATGTATCGGGACTTCCCCCCCCC
>BLBF01000048.1:1975198-1994266 GCA_015471245.1 Laticauda colubrina
ATGTGAGTTATGAGGATACCTGATGTACCAATAAAAAAGACTTTGTTGTGGATGCTTTGTGGAGTTACTCTGTCTGCTTTATACCATCCAGAGAATAATATGCCATTCAGCCAACTCCAATTTGGTCTGCGCTTTGGCCATTTCTGCCTGTTGAGCCACTATTTCTGTGTTTAGCCTCCAAGTCTTCAGACATAACCTCTACTGCCACCTTGTGGAGCAAGCAACACTAACAGGCATATTTCTGGGTTTAGCCCTCAAGTCTTCAGACTTCGCTACGCAACCTCTAGTGCCCCTTGTGTTGCAAGCACACAATGCACCCTAGAAGCTGTATGCTGTGCTAGTACCACCCAGACTCTGCAGCACCATCTACATGTTCTAGTATTAAATCCAGCAGCAATTCTACTTTCTGCTACCTGCTTGCAGCGCACCCTAATACAAAAAAAGGGAATTGCATGGAAAACCACTCAATTTTCCAAAACTCACCTTTTGCCAAATTGAAACATGGCAACTGCTTCAGCCATGACAGATGTCTCTGATGTACCAGGGGACTCCAACTCCCCACCCACCCTTGACATATACATGGAGCCTGGTTCCCAACAGCCACCTTTAGATGTCCAACCCTCTGGAGAATCCGCGATACCTCAGAAAGCCTATGACCTCAGACAGCATAGGAAGTTGACCTCACCCATGGTGGCATACTTCAGAGAGGATTGGGAAAGGCAATATCACCATCATGCAGATGCATGGACGGAGCTTGTGAAGATCTGCGGAACTCCCAAAGGCAAGTTGCCCCTCCAGAGCCTCTTCCGAATGCAGAAGGAGATAGAGGTCATCTCGCATGGTGGAGAGACAGTGAAAGTAAGCTTCATGATATCCAGTCGAACCTGGCAGACCCAGAGGTCCAAGAACATATTCAGTGCTTTAAGAAGGCGAACAAAGAACACGAAGACTACGTTCAGGAGTGCAAAAAGTTTATAGTTTATAGTTATTTTTTTTTCTTCTCTTAATAATGGAATTTACAATTCCTGGTGGGGAGCGTGCTATCCAAACAGTTTAGAGTTAATGGGATTTGGGACAGTTACTTAGGAATTGTGAACTGTCCCCTTAAGGAAATGCATCATGGTAAATGTAGTTAAAGGTATCCTGGGAAATGTAGTCCATGTCACGTGACCACATTTGTAATCCTGATTGGTCACTGTATTGATCCTTGTTGGGTTGGGGAGGATCCCACACTCTTGCCTGTAATCACCATAGTATACCATGCTTCAATCATCATGGGGTTGAGACCTTTTTATCTTTCTACACTATAAGACAGATATGCAAAGGATTGGACATTAAGAAGAACTTTGTCACAAATGTGAGTTATGAGGATACCTGATGTACCAATAAAAAAGACTTTGTTATAGATGTTTTGTGGAGTCTGCTTTATACCATCCAGAGAATAATATGCAGAACACTTATGGTTACATCAAGGTGATGGAATAAAAATGGGAATCCAGGTGAAACTATGTACCTCAGGTCAGGTAACTGCTTGGAGTTCTTCATGGCTGAATGTGATTTTGATTTCCTGAATGAAAATATTGGGATTTGTGCACCTGCACGAAGGTGGAAGCCCGCTGTCACGCTCGAAGCATTGGAGAAAAAACATTTATCTGGCAGCATTTTGAGTGATGGAAGGCCTTGAAGTCAAAGGAAACCCAACATCCAACTGTTCATTTAAGAGAGGCTTCAATGAAGCAAACCCACTTGGTTCTTGCACTGTCAGGAAAGCAGATAATTGAACATGCAGCAAATTCAGGCTTCAATTCTCATCCACCCTCAAGTAATTAAAATTTAATTGTTTTCAAACAAAATTTAATAAATCATCAGAGGCCTCTACAGGGCATGGGAGAGGAATGCAAAAAAGTCATGATGGCAGCCATGAAAGCACACTGAAATATCTGTCTCTTTGAGGGGGAGCATTTCTATTGATTTTTTGAGTGGATGGTGTTGTAATTCACAATGTGCTTAAAGGAACACACTTACCTAGTCAGGCTACTCTATAGCAGGGGTGTCAAACTCAAGGCCCATGGGCTGGATCCAACCTGTGATCCAGTCTGCGGGGCCATCCTAGTTGATGAAAGATCAACTGGCTTCAGCCCGGTCTACCCAATGCAAAGAGAAAACATGCCAGCACTTTGGGGAGTGGCATCAAACTAGCCACGCCTACCCAGTTGGCATGTCCACCAAGTTGACCACACCCACCCTATCAGCCACATCCATCCAGCACCCCCAAGGTCAACTACAGCCCTGATGCGGCCCTCAATGAAATTGAATTTGATACCCCTGCTTTATAGCTACAAATGCATACATCCAACATATAAATCCAACATTTCTATTTAAATTCTGCGATTGCATTTTTCATATTTCTGAAAATGCATAATAGCGCAAACTATCTCCTACTTTTTTATTAAAAAAAATAGCATTCACTCCAATGGAAAAAAAATCAAAAGAAATAATATAGAAAAGTATAAAGAAAAATAACATCTATCTCACGGACATCATTTCAAAAGTGCCTGCTGAATCTTAGACACTCCACCAGTAGGCAATATCACGTGCTAAGACTTCTATAGCACTGAAAGTTATTGAAGTTAATTTTTTAAAAAATTTAAAATCTTGGAGGTTTTTATTGATTTATTTTATTAGGTTTCTATTCCCCTGTTCTTCAGGGTGCCAGTGGCTTCCTCTCCCAACTACTCTGTGAGGTGGGTTAGCCTGAGAGAGGGGACTGGCCCAAATAGCTGAGAGAAGATTAGAACCTGTGTCTCTTAGCATCACTCCAATGCTTCATTAGTCCTGTGAGACAGTACAGATTAGAAGCACAGAGACAAATACCAGCTCTATATTTATTATAAGGTTGCTGCCAGCATTCCAGGGAACCTCTATTCCAGTCAGTAACTCCAAGACAAGCATAATCTCAAAAGTACCTTTATTAGAATAGCACCTGGCACATCTTGGAATTCCAAAACTAAAAATTTCCCAGACTTCCCACAATGTCCCAAACTACAAACCATCCCCTTTTCTCTCATCATCACATCACATGAACCAATCCCAAAATAAGTTCCTTTTTTCCTGCACCACACTCTTTGACCTTGAACTAACAAAATAATTCTATTTTGTCTACTAACAGTTACACAATTAAAATCACCCCCCCTTTCTCAAGTTATGTGGCAGCGATGAATAAGGATTCCAAAGCTGACAGTTGCATTAACTAAATCTTACAAGCAGAGATGGTAATCAGAGGTGACCAGTTCTGGAGAACTGGAAGTGGAAATTTTGAATAGTTTGGAAAACCTGTAAGAACCACCTCTAGTTGGCCCCGCCCCCATCTATTTGCTGCCTCCAGAGTCCCTGCCGATTGGAGTCCCAGATGATTGGCTGGGTCTTCTTTCGTTGGCCTGCAGAGGAGAACAGAGCTGGAAAGCAGGTTAGTGGGGTGGGGATGAAATGGAGATTTTACGGTATCCTTCCCCTGCCATGCCCACCAAGCTATGCCCACCAAGCCACGCCACACCCACAGAAACAGTAGTAAAAAAATTTGAATACCACCACTGCTTACAAGCCTAACACTATTTCTCTAGTCCTCTCCTTTTATTCTCCAGAAAGCTGCAGAGATTCTCTTCTGAAGTTCTTTAGCCCCTCTCCTTTTGTGGGTTGAGAAATCTTTTACATGTGAATTGCCCCATCTGCAGCTTTCCATCCTGTCTCTCAAGGTCATTCCCACATATCCATTCACACCTTCATCATTATAGTACCTCCTTGAGTTAAAACCATTTCCTTAGTTACCATTCAAATGGAACTGATAAAAGTGACTTACAACTGTTTTTCACACTTACCACTGTTACAACTTTCCCAAAGGTCATGTGATCAACATTCAGACACTTGGCAATTGATTCATATTTATGACAATTGCAATGTCCTGGGATTACGTGATCACCTTTTACAACTTTCTGGTAAGCAAAGTCAATGGGAAACCAGATTCACTTAACAATCATATTACTAACTTAACTACTATGATTCACTTAACAACTGTGACAAGTAAGACCATAAAATGGGGCAAAACTCATTTATTGTCTTCCTTAGCAATGGAAATTTTGGACTCAATTGTGGCCGTAAGACAAGGCCTATCTGTATACTTACCTGTTTGCTTACCATTCTTATTGGATTGCTTTTTGTAATCTGCTTCAGATTTTTTTTTAAATAACAATAAAGAAGGGTGGGATTGCTTTTTTGCAATTGGTCAGTAAAATTATTGTAATCCAGTCTTTCCCAAATTGGTGCACTTTACATAGATAAATAAATTGTTTAATTAGATTTATATATTAGCTATACCAACTTTCCAGAATCTTTGGGAGCATATACCAAATATATCATTGGGAGCATATACCATAATACCAAATTTATTATGGTAAGTGAAAACATTCATCTCAATGTCTAGATTAGATCTGGCATTTTTATCCACCTATGAAGTCCTTCCCAAAAATTTGGAGTAGGCAGATATTATTGTTTGATGGTGTTAAAGCAGTGATGGGATTCAAATTTTTTTACTACCAGTTCTGTGAGCATGGAGGGGAAGGATACTGTAAAATCTCCAGTCAGAGGTGGTATTTGCCAGTTCTCTGAACAAGTCAAAATTTCCACTACCAATTCTCCAGAACTGGTCAGAATCTGCTAATATCACATCTGTGTTAAAGGGAACTGTTTTGTTTTGTTTTTTTGTTCCTCTATTATTTGGGCAATTTCCTTTCTGTTCAGGTGGAAAGAGATTGTTTTCAACTAGATGTTTTTGGACTTCATCAGCTACAGACCCAATTAGCAATTTGAAAGTTCTTGAAAAGCAGATAATTGGTATCCTGCAACATCCACTTTCTTTATTAAACTTTCATTCAGGAGTTACTTCCTCCTCCTGTTCCCCCACTCCCTAGTTACAACCTCATAAAACCAATTGGGCTATGAAAGAATGATTGATCAAAAGCTTTCTATGGATCAGGCAGGATTTGAACCTGGCTTTCCTGGAGCCAGCCTAATACTTCACCAGTACACTACACTGGCTGTATAGATTAAAGGAACCATCTTAAAATATGAGAATATGTATTTCTCCCAGTTCCAATCCTTGCCATTTCAAGATCTGAAGCCCTGAAGAACTGGTGGTGATTGTATAATACTAAATACATATAACTGTATAAATACAAATACAAATAATATATAATTGCTAAATACAAAGCTAGAACTCATCCAATCTATGATTGGATTTTATTTTTTTGATTTTTAATATTATTGGAAATGGATGGTTCAGTGGTTAAAACTATTGAGCTTGGCAGCTGGAAAGCTGACAACCCAGGTTCAAGATCCAACCCAGGTTCAAACATTGAGTGAAAGGGTGAGCTCCCTCCTCAACTCCTGCCACCTAGCTGTTTGAAAGCATGCATAATGTGACTAAATAGGCATTACTTTGGTGGGAAGGTTTCTGTGTGCCTTCATATATAGTTATGTTATCCCCATATTTTCCCCCAAATAAGACCCTGTCTTATAGTATTTTGCCACAAAAAAGGCACCAGGTCTTATTTTCAGGGTGTGTCTTCCACTGAGTCACCTCACTTGCATGCAACACCCCCAGCCTCCTTTTTTGCTGTCAGAAGTCTTCAGGAATTTCTTCTGCAGCTGTCAGGGCCAGCAAGTCTTTCCTGAAAGCCTCTGCAGCCAATAACAAAGCTCTGGGTCAGTATGGAGCTCTGTTGTTGGCTGCAGAGACCTTCAGGAAAGACTTGCCAGCTGTAGAAGAAATTGGCCAGCAAAGCAGGTGTCAGGGTTTGCAAGGCCTGGCTTCAACTGTCCAAAGGTAATTACGAAGGTATCTCCACTCCACCCATCCCCACCCTAGCTTAATTTTTATGCGTGCACTCTAAGGTGGGGTGGGTCTTAATTAGGGCTGATTTTGGGGTAGGGCTTATATTGGGTGCACATGTAAAAATCAAGCTAGGACTTAGTTTCAGGGTTGGTTGTATTTTCAAGGAAACATTGTAGTCATCTGACCACAGAAATATCTTTTTAGACAATGCTCGCTTCCTTGGCCAAGAACAGACATGAACATCATCCCTTAGAATTGGTCAGAAGAAACCTCTAAGTATATGGAACACTTCTAGATCATTTATCAATATTACAGGCCCAGATGTTGAATATTCCACATTATTCTTCTTAAAATTGCCC
The DNA here is from genome assembly GCA_015471245.1 of Laticauda colubrina. Lineage (NCBI taxonomy): Eukaryota > Metazoa > Chordata > Lepidosauria > Squamata > Elapidae > Laticauda > Laticauda colubrina. The sequence goes on from BLBF01000048.1 coordinate 1,981,445, forward strand.
ACCATTGATTTGGGACACTACATTAAGAATTCCCAGCCAGTTGGGCCAAAAATCTGAGAGCTATCATCTCAGATCATCTAGAGCCATGGTCACCAAACTTTCTGGCTTCATAGATCTGCAGTAGCAATGGAGGTGACAACAGTGGTGGGTATGTGCACACAACCTAGGTCCCACACAGGTGCAAATGAAGCTTCGTGTGCTCACCCACCATTTGTACAGACTGATTTCCAATGGGCCCCTATTGGTACCAGTCCACGGACCACGAGTTGGGGACTCCTGATCTAGCAAATGGCTATCCCATCCAGATCCATTGTGTAATGGATCCCAGTTAGATCTCTTGCCTAATAGGCCCAGGCCCAAAATTGAACACACCAAGGTGGAGATTGTAAATAAAAACTTTATTTAGCAGAAAAAAGTGACACAGTAAAGTTTCTCTTAAATCCTGTGTATCTTGGTGCCATGTCCCATGGTGGATTTTATACAGCAATTTATGACAGGTGTATATCACGAGATCACAAGGTGATTTTATATAGTAATTACTGCCCCCTTTGCAGTAATCTTTACCATATTAAGCACAAATGCATCAAACATGTTCCAAACCTTTGTTTGATGCATTAAAACTTTTCATTAAGTTCTCTTTAATCTCTTCATTCAGGATCTGGCCTTCTAACAGTCTGAGCTGCACTGTTGTACATATGACCTTGTTCCCTGGAATGCTTTATTCTTGCTCTGGGAATCTCAGTCTCTGTCATCAGAACAACAGATTGGAGAAGACCGGACTGCACCTTACAGTTTCTGGCTGAGAAGAAAAAGGCATGAGTGCTCAGACAGAACGGGTTGCTTGAGTCAATATGAAGAACTATAGGAAGACTTGAAGGGCAAAGCAGGCTGCATGCAGTTGCCAACAGTGTGAAGGTCTCTATAGCAGAAATTAATTGCCAGCTGTTCCTGGAAGCTCGCAATCACCTTTGTAACCTTCACGGTGCTCACCTCTTATTTTCTCCACCATTCCTTGCTCTTGCTAGACATTTTCTTGGACATTGGCTGGAAGCAGCCTTGTGAACAAGCACATATTTTACAGCACAGCAAGTAAGTGTCAGAGTTACAGCTCACCTCGACTTGCCTGTCTTGAGCTATAGAGTTTTCGGTTTTGTGCTGTCTTTAATTTATTAGAGGGGCTGATTCTACCTTGTAGTAAGATAAAACCATGGAGCCTGAAAACAACAACTTCCTGAATGAAGAAAGATCCTAGGGTAAGACACCTGTCCTGCACCTGTTAAAGGTAATCTATTGCCTGCAAAGTTGATATAGAATACTTCCCAAAACAAGTACTGAGGTCAGACTCAGCTGACAGTCCAGTTGGATTCTGACTATGAGAGATAAGTGGCAGCCATTTTGATCTTGCTATGGAGGAGGAAAATGACTTGAGAAGAAACCTTTTCTGATAAGGCACCAATCCACATGTATTCTGCTAAGCCCCTCCAGAAACTCAGCAAGATGGCAGAAACACATTTTGCTTCACAGAACAGTAAATATGAGATTCCAAAACCATCTACGAGTAAGAAATTCAGAATTACAACTGGGATGAAATATACCAAACTCTCTTGTGGGAACCATTTTAAAAAAGTAAACCTAAAAAGCAGTTAAATATTTATAACAATAGCAAGAGTATTTAGATCAAAAATTAAATGAAAAGTAGACTGGTGCATCCAGACCTGTATGCAAACATAAAGATATACACACACACAAACACACAGCATTCCACAAAGGTGGAACACCACAGAAAAGACCCCTTGTCACTGGTACCTGCATCACATTAAGAGTGTGACAAAACAATAGTCCATGTGTGATAAATATGTGATACAAATCCTGCCGTTATATATTTTTAAGTCTGAGAGTTACCATCACAATGTTAGATGGCACCTTTCATAATCTGCTCCTTCTTGTAGAAACTCTTGCACCCACAAACCCAACAGACATGAACAAGTCTACAAGGTATCATCAAGCCCAAATCCAAGAAGGACACATGGCAGAGTTCTTCAGTTTTTCACCCCACATAGACAAAATCTTGCCAGACTGAGCATACTGTTATATGTATCTACAGTATGTGAAGTATTAGGAAGGTTCTGTCTGCACCCCCTTTCTCTCACACGTAATAGCTAGACTGAGTTGTCTCTTGTTCCTCTGGAATGCATTCTTGAGAGTCCACCTCACTATGTTCTATCACAGTTATTCTTCATGGAAGTGTAGGTTCTATGATAGCTGTATTCTCAAAGATACTTAACTGGAACAACATTAGTACATTTTTGGAACTTCAAGTGTCCCAGTGTTATGCTGTTCTGAGCTAACTTTACAAAATCCATCACATTGTGGAAGCATGGCTTACAATGCTTCCCCAAAGAAAAAGAATTAGAGGGGAAAAAATTAGAAACCCAGCCTGTCTCTTTCTTTTTTTCCTTCCTTCTTTCTTTTTCTTTTTTCTTTCCTTCCCTCCTTCCTTCTTCCCTTCTTTCTCTTTCTTTCTTTTTATTTCTTTCTTTCTTTCCTTCCTTCCTTTCCTTCCTTCTTTCTTTCCTTCTTTCATTCCTACTTTCCTTCCTTCTTTTCCTCTTTCCTTCTTTCTTTCTTTAAATTTCTTTTTGCCGGTCATCTCACCACAAGGCAACTCTTGACAGCTAATAACATTATATAACAGGACTTTCATTCACCAATTGGCCAAGCTACACTTCCTACTGCTGTGAATGTAATTAATGCTGTAATATAATATAATGAAGCACTGCCAGTGCTCTCATGGCTCAAACGTTCATGAGGTACTGCAAAAATTATTTTAAGTCAAGATTCTACAACTCACATCTGATGACCCCTGACCCACAAATTGCAATTGGGTATTTCTGGAACCACCGTTCTGGAGAAATGACTGGGTTAGTAGTCGGTTAGGTTAATCATGCTGCACAAACAGGATCTGGAGAAGGCCGGCTCCGCTGATATGGACATGTCCTTAGAGCAGCATCTCCCACCATTGCCAAGATTGCCTATCAACTAAATCCCATGTCACACTGAACCAACGGATGCAAACAGGATGTAAAATGGACAAAAAACCTTGCCATCCATTCGAAAACGCGATGTACTCACTGCCTCTGTTTGGCTTCCTCTCTATCCGTCCAGCATCCGTTTATGGACGTTTCATCCACTCCGAAAGTTTTGGGCAGCCTAAAACTTTTGCGCGGAAAATGTATCCAGTTCGTCCGTTCTGCATCCACTACGCATCCGCTATGCATCCGTTACGCATCCGTTACGCATCCGTTACGCATCCGCTATATCCGCTAGGTGTCCGCTACGCATCCGCGCAACTCCATCCACCCGGACGTGGGGAGGAAGCGGAACGGATGCAGAATGGATGCAGAACGGATGCCTAGTGGATGCAGAACGGAAACAAAGCATTTAAAATGGAAAAAACGTTCGCAGAGGGGACCTATTTCGGATATTAAGGATATCTAGAGGATGCCTACAGGGTGCCTAGAGGATGCCTAGCGGAAAACCTATACTGCCTATAAAAAGGGGGAGCAACTCGCCTGCATCGCACTTTCAGAACAGCAGCCCAGCGGTGCAGATCTCTGCAGCCTTCATCTGCCTCTTCCTCTTCCACAGCATCCAGTCATGTCCACCGTGGATTGTAACCAAGTCCTTTCGACAGCCACCATCATTCTGCAACAGTGCAAAGCCATCTGCAGGCTCTGTGAATACTACTGCGAGAAGAAAAGGAGCCACCCAAAAAGAGTCTGGGTCCGAAGATGGTTCGCCAGAAGAGCAGAGGACGGACTGTACAACAAGCTGATGGTGGAGCTCAGGAACGAAGACACTCGGGCGTTCCAGAACTTCATGAGGATGCCTCCAGCCATGTTTGACGAAGTTGTGCAGCGGCTGACACCCAGGTTGACCAAGGCAAACACCAGCTTCCGGCCCAGCCTGGAAACTGGGCTCAAGGTGGCACTCACTCTGCGCCACCTGGCCTCAGGGACCTCCTACAGGAGCATGCAGTACGGCTGGAGGGTGCCATCCAACACGATCAGCATAGTGATCAGAAAAGTGGTGCAGGCCATCATCGAAGAATACAAGGAGGAGCTCCTCCAGTGCCCCTCCACTGAAGAAGGATGGAAGAAAGTTGCAGAACAGTGGTATCAGAGGTGGAACTTCCCACACACCGTGGAGCCATCGATGGCAAGCACGTGGCCTGCAAATCTCCAGCCAACTCGGGGTCCACTTATTTCAACTCCAAGGGCTTTTTCAGCATCATCCTCTTCGCCATGGTCGATGCTGACTACAAGTTCATGTACATCGATGCTTCAGGCAACGGCTCCTCTTCAGATGCCCAGGTATACAACGCCAGTCACCTCAAGGAGGGGCTGGAATGCAACCTCATTGTGGGCTTCCCAGATCCAGAACCCCTGCCCAATGACACACAAGATGTGCCCTACTTCATTGTGGGGGATGACGACTTCTCCCTCACAACCTACCTCATGAAGCCCTACACCTCCAGACTCCTCACCCGTGAAGAGAGGATCTTCAACTACAGGCTGTCCAGGGCAAGGCGGGTGGTGGAGAACGCCTTTGGCATCCTGGCCAACAGGTTCCAGGTACTTCTCACCACCATGCAGCATTGCCCAGAGACCATGAGGAGGATCTTGTCAGATCCAGATCAGATTCAGTCTTGCAGAACAGGCTTGTGGACCTCCAACAAGGCAATGGGGACATGGAGCCTGGGGAATGGAGGCAAGGGCGAAATCTGATCGACACTGAGAATGTGCAAGGCCCCAACAGAGCCTCACATGAGGCGAAGAAGCAGCGCAACCTCCTGAGACACTGTTGCAACTCCCCAGCTGGAGCAGTGGAGTGGCAAGACAGGATGGTAGATGTTTAATGGATGCTTCCTTCAGCCTGTCTCATCACATGGATGAGATTGGGCCATGTATGTTTGGTTCGCCTACAATGAACAGGGCGTTTAATAAAGAGTTGTGTTTATGTTGACATGTGTGGATAATTATTACATCATTATTGATAATAAAGGGCCGTAGGTGTGGCACCTGGGAGGGTGGACCATACAGTCCCACTATGTTTGCACTGGAGGTTTATCTATCCCACTGCTATCCTAACCCATCCCACAGCTATTACCCATCCCACAGGTATCCTAACCCATCCCAAATCTATCCTTACCCATCCCACAAGCATGCAAAGGCTTAAACCATTTCTAAAAGTTTCCAGCAAGACTTTATTTTAAAAAAGAAATGAAGCAAGTGTGTAAATCAAAAATAGACTTTATTAACAACAAACTATAAGAGAAAAATGAGTCTCTGGCACTCCTCTTGGTCGCTCAGTCTCAGGGGTGAAGGGTGCAGGTGCTGTGGAGGTGGCTGGTGCTGGAGTGCTTGTCATCAGCTCCTCCAGAAGCAGAAGTAGCAGAAGCGCCAGTCCCAGAAGAGCGAGCTCGTGCTGCAGAAGCCCCAGCAGAACCAGAGTGAGGGCCAGGGGGCGGGATCGTAGCCCTGTCCCTCTTGCCAGGGCTGGCAGCAGATGGCTGAGGCTTGCTGTGCTTCCGCATGATTGTGGGGTTGCTGGATGGCAGGGAGGCTGGCAGGAACCAAGGCTGGCAGGGTGGCTAACAGGGAGGCTGGCACCAAGGCAGGCAGGAAGGCTGGCAGGGAGGCTGGCAGGGAGGCAGGCACCAAGGCTGGCAGGAAGGCTGGCAGGCAGGCTGGCATGCAGGCAGGCACCAAGGCTGGCAGGAAGGCAGGCAGCAAGGCTGGCAGGCAGACCGGCAGGAAGCAAGGCTTGCAGGCAGGCTGGCAGCAAGGCTGGCAGCAAGGCTGGCAGCAAGGCTGGCAGCAAGGCTTGCAGGCAGACATGCAGGCAGGGCAGGCAAGGCAGTCAATGTGTCCGGCAGCAGGTCTTTCCTTGAATGGCGACCTGCTTCCGAGCTGCTTCCGTTATATCCGCGGGGCTGACGCAATGCATCCTCCTCACATGCGCACTGAACACCAGACATCCATTAGGCTTCCGCTGTGCATCCGCTAGGCTTCCGCTCTGCATCCGCTTCATCCCTTCGGCATCCGCTCTGCGGATGTGCCACCCACTCCCATCCGCTCCCATCCACTTCCATCCGCTAGGCTTCCGTTCCGCATCCATTTTGCATCCACCCTGCGTCCTCCCCGCATCCGTGTTATCCGCTCTGGTTATGCAAATTTTTGCCCCTTTTGAGAGCGGATAACAACGGATGGAACATTTTGCTCGTCCGCTGTGTCCTTTTTGCATCCGTTGGCCAGTGTGACATGGGCTTAAAATTCAATGGCCGATGACCTTGTAGGTGTCCAAAATAGAGATGACAAGCCACCATCAACAATGATGTGCAAGCCACAGGCCCGCACCCTGGAGACGCAGCTGACCATGCAAAGTAGTGCTCAATCATCCAAAAAGCAGACCCTGCACTTATGGGAATATGCTAAGAAGAGTAGGAAGAAGGTTAATCAACCAAGTTGTTCCGTCCAGAAAGAAACCCATGAGACCAGGTTCCAAACAACGTCTTTATTACAAAACACTAGGCAAAAGATATGGAACATAGCCCAAGCCGCGGCAGCCCTTTATATAGCGGCTTGCCTGCTGGCTTGTGGCCAATGACACTTGTTTAATTTTTCCCGCCACTTGGCGGCTTCCCGGATTGGTTCCTAGCAAACCAATCCGTAAGTGGCCTTTTTGGCCAATCAGAATGAGGGACTTGGAACCTACCAAGTTTCAAACAGAACACCCCTCCCCCTTTAGTTCAGTCCAACGTGGGTGATGTAGTCGCGCAGATAGGTGGGGCTTTTCCTAGTTCTAGTTGACCTGCGCGGCTCAGTCTTGTTTTGGTCTTCAAGCGGTTTGGAAGGGATCGCTGCTTCTCTCGACCTTCTCCATGGAATCTCCTGGAAGAGTGAGTCAGCCATGCCTCTCCCGCCTTAGTCTTTCGGGCCGGTTGAGATGGCTCTGCGGCTCTCTCCTGGTTTGGCCGGGTTGGTTGAGCTGACCTGGCTGCCACCTTCCAGGAAGGCCTCACTTCGCTCTCCTGCTCCCGGACTTCTTTCTTGGGGCTCATCTAACCGTGAGTACTCTTTTTTTTGGTTAGATTGTCGTTTTGCAGAGTTTGTTGTCTTGTTATTGGAGGTTCGTCTCTCCCTTTTTTATTTATTTGTACTTCCCCCCCCCTCCTTGGTTGTTTTTCGTCAGAATTTATTATTTTTGGTTCTGCGGTGGTTTTTCTTTCGAGATTGCAGGAACAAAGCTGGTCTATGTGCCATTTCCATTCCCTCCCATCATCTAACATTAGTCGGTAGGACCGGGGGCCTGTGACTTGTGTGATGGTGGCTGGCAGCCATAGAGGATCGCCGGTAAAGTTCTTGGTGTAGATTAGGTCGCCAATTTTGAAGGTACGGTACTTGCTGGAGGAGTCAGGGGGCTTGTCCCAGGTATAAGTGGGGTGTGTAAGTGGACTACAATCAAAAAGGTGTTCCCCTTCATTGGCCCAGTGAAGTCAATGTGCACTCTAGACCATGGACCCAGGGGAGTTTCCCAGTCCCTGATTGGTGCCTGAAGGGGGGTAGGCCTCACTTTCTGACAGTCGTGGCATGTTGCAACCCAGCGTTCAATGTCTTTGTCCAGCCCTGGCCACCAGACATAACTCCTGGCCAGGGCTTTCATTTTGACTATGCCCAGGTGACCCTCGTGCAACATGCCCAGGACGACTTCTTGGAGGCTGCTTGGGATTACCACCCTGTCACCCCATAAAATGCACCCCTTTTCAATAGACAGTTTGGTCTGTCTGGCACGGAAAGGTTTAAAAGTCTCAGGTTTTTTATTTTCCTCCAGCCAGCCTTTACCTACCCAGTTCAGTATGTGCGCTGTCAAAGGGTCTTTGGCTGTGGCTCTCGCGACATCGGCTGCAGTCAGTGGCAGCTCCGGGCAGGTCTCAAGCTGAAATGTGGAGGTAGTTGGGGCAGGGTCATCCTCTGTGACGGGCAACGGGGAATGGCTCAGGGCATCGGCATGCGAGATTGCTTTGCCAGGTCTGTGGAGTAGAGTGCAAGAATATGCAGTGAGGAATTCAGACCACCTCGTCATTCTAGGAGACAGTATGTTCAGGGTTGGCTTATTTCCTGCTAGGATTCCAAGGAGAGCCTTGTGATTGGTTACGATAGAAAAGGGTCTACCATAAAGGTACTCATGGAATCATTTGACTCCGGCGACGATTGCTAGAGCTTCCTGATCAAGTTGGCTGTAATTGCATTCCGCCTTGGAGAGCGTCTTTGAGTAAAAGGCGACCGGTGCCTCTCTGCCATCTGGAAGTTGGTGACTCAGGATGGCGCCGATCCCAAAAGGCGAGGCATCGCAGGTGACCATCAGAGGCAGGGTGTTGTTAAACTGGATAAGAATGGTGTCTGACATTAATAGGTCCTTAATACCTTGGAAGGCTTTCTGTTCCCAGTGGCCCCATGTCCGAGCGGTTTTTTTTATCGAGCAGTCGATGTAGGGGTTCTGCTATTGTCGCCTTATGGGGCAGGAACACGTTGTAAAAATTTATGAGGCAATCAGTTGGAGATCAGTTTTGTTTTTTGGTCTGGGAGCGTCTTTGATAGCCTTCACCTTTTTTTCGGTGGGGTGAAAGCCTTGCTCATCAATTAAATAGCCCAAAAATTTGACTCAGTTAGTAGCCAGTTCACATTTTTCCTTCTTTATTTTTAGGCCTGATTTTCTAAAGTGTGTTAAGACTTCTCTTAACCTGGTCTCTAGCTGGTTGGCATTTTTTGCTGAGACCAGTACATCATCAAAGTATGGGAGGACACCTTTGATTCCGTTTAGTAGTCGTTCCATGAGGCTTTGGAACACACCTGGGGCAATGCTTACACCAAATTAGTGGTGGTTACATTTGAATGCCCCTCTATGCATTACTATCATTTGTGCCTCTACTGTTATGGGATCAATGGGTAGCTGTTGATAAGCTTGTGCTAGGTCGAGTTTTGCAAATATTTTTCCTCCCCCTAGCGAGTGCAATAAATGTTGCACTACTGGCACTGGGTATGCGCTTTGTTGGAGCGCGTGGTTCAGGGTTGCCTTTTAGTCTCCACAGATGCGCACTGACCCATCTGGCTTCACCAGTGGGATGATAGGGGTTTCCCATTTGGAGTGGTCGATTGGTTCTAAAACCCCTTGCGCTATCAACTTATTCAGCTGTTCGTCAATTTTCGGTTTAAGTGTGAATGGGACACATCTGGCCTTTAAATGAATGGGGGCTATTTTCAGGTCTAGGCTAAATGAAATTGGGGTCCCATTGTACTTGCCTAGAGTCCTGTCGAAAACGTCTTGGAATTCTTGGAGTAGGCTCTCCTCCCAGTTGATTGTGGCGATGCGGTTGATCCCGATCATCCCGATTCCCAGAGGCGCGAACCATTCAATCCCTAACAGGCTAGGGCAATCGCGGTTGATGGTAGTCAGAGGCAAGACTTCAGCGTGGTGTTTAATTTCAACTAAAAAATGTCCAAGGCCAACCACTGGGATTCAATTTCCCTAATAGTCTTTTAGCACTAGTTTTTGTTTCTTTAGTTCTCTCTGCTTAATGTTCGGAATTAGGCGCCGGATGGTATTCCAGGATACCATTGATAGGAACAACCCTCAGTCGACTTCCATCTCGCAGGGTCTCCCCTTGATGCTCCCCTCTATCTGAACCTTCTTTCCACTTTCCGCCCTGGCATTGTCGATGGTGACTGTCTGATGCTTTTCTTCCCTGTCACCGGTTCTCTTATTGTGGTTCCATGTGTTGCTGGCTTGTCTGTCATTGTGTCTCGGGGGGGGGGGGTGCTGCCGTGTCTTTTTGGACTATAGCTCTTTTTGTTGTGACAGACCCTTCCAATGTGCCCCCTTTTATTACAAGCCTGGCATATTGCATCGAGGAACCTGCATTCAGACCGCAGGTGATTGCCTCCACAGCCCACACATTGAAATTCCCACCGATTCCTCCTCTTTTCACACCATTTTCCATCTGAATAGAGTCTATGGACATCTTCGTCGTCATCTTTGGTGTCACTCTGGGTTTCGATGTCCTCGTGGTGGGTTGTCACTGTGGGCTGTTTCTTTCCTCCCTCTGTCTTCTTCTCCCTGGTTTGGATTGGCAGGTCTGTAACTGCGTTCATTTGTCACATGGTGGCTGCTGATTTCTTTGCTACTTCGGCAGCGGTTGCCTCAGAAATGGCCTCGGCCACAGTTATGTTCTGCCTATTCAGTAGTTTGCTCTGGAGGGTAGAGTCTTTCAGGCCGAAGACTACGCGGTCTCTCATTGCCTCATCCATGTTTTGGAACTTACAGGCTCCTCCGATGTGTCTCAAGGCTGCCACAAAATCTGCTATGGTTTCATCTTCCTTCTGGTCCCTCTTGTAGAACTTGTGCCTTTTGATTAAATTCGAGACCACCGGTGCGTAGTATGCTTGGAGCAATCGGTTCAGGTCAGACCAGGTCATCTGCTTGACATCTCTGGGTTTCGCCAGCGCCTTTGCCATTTTGAATATGGCCTGTCCGCAGTGTGTCAGGAAGACAGCCCTCTTCCTTTGGTCTGAGATTTCTTTCATCTCATTGTTTTCTAAGAACATAAGAAAGCGATCGATATACGATTCCCAATCCTCCTCAACAGGATTGAAGGGCACAGGCTGCACATTGTTACTGGCCATCTCTCTCGCTTGGTTCAGATCGCCACATGCTTCAGTCTCTGCTTCTATGACGATCCCACCTTCATCGCCAGTGTTCCTCCAGAAAGAAGCGTGTGAGACCGGGTTCCAAACAAGTCTTTACTACAAACCACAAGGCAAAAAATACGGAACATTACCCAAACCATGGCAGCCCTTTATATCGTGGCTTGCCTGCCAGCTTGTGACCATTGACACTTGTTTAATTCTTCCCGCCGCTTGGCGGCTTCCTGGATTGGTTCCTCGCGAACCAATCCGTAAGTGGCCTTTTGGGCCAATCAGAATGAGGGACTTGGAACCTACCAAGTTCCATACAGAACACAAGTGAAGTCAGTTTAACTTGCATCCTGCTTACCAGAGGTGGTATTCTGACCATTTTGAGTAGTTTGGAGAACCAGCAAATAACCACCTCTGACTGGCCTCACCCCCATCTATTCTTTGCCTCCCAAGGCCCACCTGATCAGCTTGGTCTTCTTTTGTTGCCCTGCACAGGAGAACAGAGCTGGAAAACAGGTTATAGTGGGGTGGGGAGAGAATGGAGATTTTACATTATCCTTCCCCTGCCACGTCCACCAAGCCATGCCCACAGAACCTGTAATAAAAAAAATTGAATCCCACCACTGCTGCTTACCCCTGCATGGCAGCCCTTTTTTCCACATGTCTTCAGACATTTCTCGCCATTCACACAAACTGAAGGCATCCTTTTAAGGCCCACACATCTTGCTTTTCCTACCTTTAGTTGAAATCAAGCCATCCCGCCATCTGATTTACTTCTGAGAACACTTCTAGGTTGGCATTGCTAAAACAGTTTTGGAGCCTTTTTGTGTGTGTGTGTGCCTTAGATATACAGATGAAAGCCACTGCAGTGAAAAAGTATAATTTCTAAAATCCTTTCACATCACATCATTGCCTCTTCTGGAGAATAGCCTGTGGGTTTTTTTGTGTTTTTTTTTATTTTTGTTTTTAGCTTTTCTGTACATTTGCTCTTAATTGAAGCTTGGTGTTCTGAGACTTGGTCTTGTGTCATGGTCCAATTACTCACAAAAAGAATTAAACTGGAGGTGGCAGAAGATGGATGATAAAAACTATTCCCTGGGAATCCTTAGGTTTTTATTAAAGCTTCCTTTATTGCTTTTACCAAAACCACTCCTCAAGATGTCATTAACCCCAATTTACAAATGCTAGGCAATAAAACAGGATTAGAGGCCTGAGTTTAAAAAACACAATCTTCTTCCGAGATTTTCCAGATCATTTCTAGATGCAAATAGTTAGGATTAAACATATAATCATTTGTCAAATGTCAGTTTGTTTTTCAAGCACAAATTTATGTAGAGGTTTCTTTGGGACAGCAGGCATTTAGCTGGTGAAAATCAACAATCATCGAATACAGAAAATGGTAGTTTAGATAAATAGAAAAGCAGTGAATATTTCTGCCTATGAAAGGGGCAACTCACTTGCACCCACATCTCCCTCTTTATCCCCTAGATTTAGCAAACTTTACATTTGTTAACACTTCAAGAGTGAATGGAAAGATGGAATGAGTACTTCAAACCTGGTAAAGGTTTTAGAAATCCAATAGGCTGCTTAAAATTGTCAAGTCCTAATTGTTGTGGCCTGTCAGCCACTGATCCCTCCAGCAACCAAATCAGAGGAGGAGGAGGAGATGAGGAAGTCAGGATCAGCATCAAGCAACTTGGGAGCTCCAAGGGGGAAGAATGAATGGAGCTGGCAGAGAGAGAGAGGTGGAGCCTGGGCCATCCTTCAGCCCTCAAACAGAGAGTCAAAAAGCCCCAGGTAGAGATGAATAGGTGGGGCAAACAATTATTCATCTTCCAGCCAGACGGACTTGATAGCCTGCGAGGGAAATGTTTTGCCAGGGCTGCCAGGATTCCTAATAAAGGAATCTATTGAGTTCATGTCAGAAGGTTTGTTGTGTTTAGGGATTTCGGCCAGAACATTAATAAACTGCGCTAAATGTTTCCTTTGAAGGGCAAGATTCCATTGAAAAGCCTTTAAACCTTCAGAAGAAGAAGAAGAAGAAGAAGAAGAAGAAGAAGAAGAAGAA